>VMDO01013249.1:0-25909 GCA_007922755.1 Pedetes capensis
CCAAAATTGTATACCTAGTAAACTACAGTCAGAATTCATGTGCAAACTCTCAAATTTAAGAAACTGATTTCCATTTTCTTATTCTGGAGGTATTGAATTTCATACTTGGTGAAGTGATTTTCTGTTTACAAAGCATTCTCATTCCTTATATTTTTTAGAACATATATAAACCATTTGGAGTTACTGAAATGAATATTCAGATCTCCATTTAAGAGAAATAACTGAATCTCAGAGGGAGTGACCCAGGGTTACTACTCATTTACTATCTATCTATCTATCTATCCATCTATCTATCTATCATTTATATATCTATAGGATATATAATATATATGTAGAGAATAAAATATTATATTAACCAGATAAATTTATGAGGTATAGTATGATGATTTGATAAATATACATAGTACATAATGATCAAATGAGGGTAGTTAATATTTCCTTCATCTTAAACTTAAAAAATGATTAATAGGTAATAGCACATACTTAAGGGATAATGATCATTTACTATTTCTAACAAATTATTTCCTCTACTACATACACAACATGAGTAAAATGGGAATGTAAACACATCATAAGAACCATTTAAATCACTTTTCTTAGCTTTTTCAGGTCTATTATTAAGATATTAAGGTGACTGGATGGCAGTACCCTGGTGTTGAGAAATGCAGCTCATAGCTTACAAGAGTGATTGAAAATCCAAATTAAATACTATAAATGGCAAATGTGGAAGGCAAACTTGGATTAACTTCACCATATACCCTAAGTGAGAAGTCATGCTCATGAAATCAAGCAGTTGACAATATAGCAAATCAGGATTTATAGCAGCATAAAAGAGAGGCAGAATGGTGTGTGCAGAATATACCAAACGCATACTAACTCAGGCTGGGTTACTCAAAGTAATATAATTGCAAATATTTGTCAGAAATGGAATCAATTGACTTGAACCACCCATGCAAAAACTCATGTGTAACGAAAGGAGATTCATAAACCTATTAGAGGAAACATGTTCAGATATATGAATGAGGGAAATGCTGTTTCCTAAAAGCATCTGAATAATCAAGAAAGAAAGTTGGCCTAGTGTGGGAGAAAACACCTAAGATTAGCAACTAGGAGACTTATGGGCTGCGATTTAGCTCAGTTGGTAGAGCACTGTGCTGCAGTCTCTGAGGTCCCGGGTTCAATTCCCAGCACTGCAAAAATGGGAGAAGGACCTGGCAGTCCACTCCCAAGGCAATCCCGAAACAGTCAGCCATTGAAAATCCTATGAGGGTCTCTATGAGTTGGATACCAACTCGACGGCACCTAACAACCTAACAAGATACCAATTTCTGCTTTAGAATTCATTTGGGATGACTCTTATGCAATCCATTTGATCTCTTCAGGATTACCTGATTACCTTAGAATAATATATCTGTCCTGCTTCCTTTGATGGCTTAATGTGAGGATCATGTGAGAGAAAAATGTGAAAGAAATTACAAAGTAAAATTTTGAGTTATGCATGCAAAGGGTTAATTTGCTTAAACAATAAAAGGAATTGCCTCTAGATAAGACAGGTCAAAAGGACCACTTCTTCCTAAAGCCCTGGGGCAGGAGTTCTGCCCCGTTTAAGTATTGCTAAATACCAGTTAAATACCATCAACCATTGTTAAATGTTATTATTGTTTATTCTATGTTCAGCTTTTGCCAAGTCTTTATTGTAAATACCTATTAATGCTTTCTGAGATTGACTAAAACCCTCAAGAAAGGGCTACTTGATGGGCCTTTCCATTGTGCCTTGCAGCCTTGAGTGTAGAACTGTCAGCCAACCAGCCCCTTTACTGGCAGCAGGTCAGACTGTGCCCATGGCATCCTGGCTACTTCAGACATCTTATAGTTCCTCTGAGGACACTCCAGTAGCTGTGAAAGAATACTACAACCACAGCTGAAGGCATGCTCCAGTTGTGACCATAACAGAAAGCCTTTCACCTGCAGCATTCTACGTAAGATTAGCTTGGTGTACTCTAGATGACCCTACTTACGCTGCAGCTACTCTCCCTTGGGCCAGAGGAGGTACACTCACCCTCGGAAGCAGAAAGCCTGTGGTTAATTCAAGCACAGTCCTTTATTTGTGTAAAAGACTATGCAAACATCCTTACCACAGGCTGTATATACAGGCTGTTCAGCTCACTTTTCAAGTTATCTGGGAGATACCCTCCTGTGCTACCCCCTGGTGTTGCAAAATTAGACCCATTAAAAAGCTTCTCTCCAATGGTATTTTCTGGAATATTTTTGATCTTTATCATTAGTTGGGTGGGCTGAGCTGATACCACAAAGGGGAGATGGCAGAAATAGCAGCAGAGTGGTAGCAGCAGCAATAGCAGCAGTATCTTTAAGAGGGTAGCTGAAGAATTTTAGAGAGTCACTGCAACTGGGAAGCAGAGGTGGCAGGGATGATTTCAAGAGCTGAAGACAGAGATTGTAGGTCCCAGACAGTAGAAGACTTCCAGGGAGCTGCCAGACATTAAGTGCTAAGAGTCCGAACATCCTAGCTCAAAGAGCTATAAGCCTAGATGCTGTAGTTGCTGAAGGTCCTACATGTGAGTGCCATTTTGGAGCTGTAACACTAGTGGGTGCTTCTTGTTGTTGCTTGCTGCTGCCTCTTACTAGTACTGGTAGATGAGAATTAGAATAGTTGCCAAGTGTTGGTAGTTAAATCCCAGAGGAGTAAGTCTCTGATTTCTAAAGCCTGAAGCAATAGAACCCTAGGTCTCAGAGCTTGGGACTGTTAGCTTCTGCATCTGCCAGTCCATCTGTAAGGACTTTGACACTCAACAGGACAAGTCTACCAAAACTGTAAGAACTTCTTGCCTACTCACAATTTCTGTCCAGAACAAGAGGACCCCAGCTAGGTGATTTACAATATAGTTGGGTCAATTGTATGGTATGTATCTGAGAATATTTATTGATACCTTTTAAAGCAAATAGAAAGAAGGCCACTAGACTATGGTTGTTTCTTTAAATGAAGCAACTATCTAAAGAAACATAATCCCAGTTCAATGTAAACAGTAGAAGGAAACTTCAGCTCAACCAGTGAGAAACCACCCACTAACCTCTAATGAAAGGGCTGGGATTTAGCTCAGTCTCTGAGGTCCCGAGTTCAATTCCCAGCACCCCCAAAATGGGAGAAGGACCTGGCAGTCCACTCCCAAGGTAATCCCGAAACAGTCAGCCATTGAAAATCCTATGAGGGTCGCTATGAGTTGGATGCCTACTCGACGGCACCCAACAACAACAACCTCTAATGCAGGGCTTTCCAACAGATCATATCCAAATAAAGCAAACACCTAGCTAGAGCCCAACAAGTAATTTCACTACTTTGTTTCTATGTTTGATCAATAAAAGCTGGCTGCTAATTTTGAAGAGCAGAATTCTTAGAACTTCTGGTTCTGTTGTTATTGTTAGGTGCTGTGGACCTGTGTCCGACTTATAGTGACCCTCATATGGCTTTCAATGGCTGACTGTTTCGGGATTGAAGTGATGCCTAGTTCATTAAATGTTCTTTGTTGAAATAAATTTGTCAAATTAAATTTCTCTAAAGTTTCAATCATCCATCGAAAACCCTATGAATAACAGAGAAGCACTGGCAATAGTGCTGAGCATGGCACAATGTCCACAATGTGAAGAATGTTTCATTCTTTTGTATGTAGAGTTACTATCAGTTGGACCCAACTCGATGGTGCCTTTTAACAACAAAAAGTTTTCTTCTTAATATAGCATATAATAAGCCATGCACTATGGTAGGCACTTTCCACTGTTTCCTTGATAGTGTGTCACTACCATTTTACTGATGATAAAATTCAACATCCAAGAAGTTAAACATATTTTTTAAAGTCACACAGTAAGCTGTAGTGCAATAGTTCAAATACAGGTGTGTCTAGCACAATAGGCAATAGCAGAGACAGATGGAAATGTCAGAAAAATAGGACAACTAGAAGAGTCCATTATCATGATAGACAAACTAGAAGCTTTCAAGAATGAAATAATTGGATATTTGAAGACTGGAAGGTCACTAGAGACCTCATAAAGGATGATTTTTATGAGAGTTATGATGACAATTCCTATTTCAAGGCAGTTGCAGCCATCTGTTCATTCCCTAAATAAGTAGTTTGTTTCTATTCTTCCAGCGAGAAGCTGAAATCCTCTCTCATCAGCCCACCTTCTTTATTACAATAAAGACCTTGCTAAAAGATCAAATGAGTGGATCAGGGTAAATTTGTGCCAATTGCAGGAAGACCATCACAAAGAAATTGTCCTCTGAGAAGAAAGTGAGATCCTTCTTTAACCTAATCATCATCTTCTTTATTATCATGTCATCATCATCACCACCACCACCAGTTTTACTGGTATGGAAGCTACAAAACTCCTGGACTTGAGCAAGTCAATTAGCCTTTCTCACCATAGTGCCCTATTTTATAACATAGAACAGTTGAAACAGGCTATCTGGTGTTTGGATCAGATCGCATTTCACTCTACTATCCTATCCCAAATATTCCTTCATTTCCACTTTTTGCAACGATATTTATGATTTAAAGACCAAGCCTCAAATATCACCTTCATCAAAAGACCATCTGCCTTCAGCAAGAGAGGATCTTACATTACTTTAAACTCTATTTCTATGCCATGATTTGTCTCTTCAACCTCATAGCATGGAGGCAGCGGAGCAGCATTCTATTTTTTCTCTTTCTGGAAGGGACGAGGGTGGAGAACTGATTTTGAAGTCTGGCTCAACCATTGATCAAGTGACTTCCCTAAACCTTCATTTCCTCTGCAGTAATGTAAGTCTGTTAATAATCTCTACCTCCTAGAGCTCTTGGGCAGATTAAATGAGGTGGTGTGAATGTGCTTAGCAGAGGTTCAATGAATATGTCTGAATCCACCTGACAATTACTTTACTCAGCTCTCTGTTACAGTCATTTGTGTATCTGTTTTGTCTTTTTGAGAGGGTAAAATCTGTGGGAAAGACACTGTTCCCTTTTACTCATTTTTGTACATTTTCCTCCCAAACCCAACTCCTTTCTCCAGTGGAGTATCTAGCAAAGAATTACATGTAAGTTTACCAAATTGCTGTCAGTACATACAGAATATCTCTTGAAGCCTATAAAGAATGTTCATTAATGCATATTTCAGCAGTAACTGAGACAGTGTGGGAAACTTCTGTTCTTGAGTTCCTAATACTTTCTTCTCCCCTAGCTGCTTTGGAGAGATGGCTGCAGCCAGTTTTTCCAACTTAAGAAAATTACCAATTTTCTACATGAAAAAGAAAATATTATTTAATTATCAGCTTTGACACAATCCCTCCAGGAAAAAATGCATTCCCATGATACATTTGGCCAATTTGTGAGGCCTACCTTGGTGAGCATAGCTCCTCCCCTGACCCTGGAAGATGATCCACAGAAGTTCTGAATTATGAAGCATGAATCCTCACCACTGTACCATTGCCTCTCTAACACATCATATTCTACTAACCCTTTCCTCTTTTCATTGGTCCTTTTTGTCACTTTCTGAAGATTTGGCAGTTTTCATATGTCCAACCTACCTGATCAAGAAACTCGAAGTGCCTTTATAGGATTTCTGAGGGTGCCTTATCTAAAGCATAAATATGAAATGCATTTTGACATTTTTCAGAAAACATTCCATTGCCCAGATTCAATTGACAGCGCAAATTCACTCCCCACAAGACACAATCATAATTTCAACTTTGCAGTTTTAAATCAGGTACATGCATGCAGCTGTATTGTGTTAACAAAAGTGGAACATTATTAGCTTGCATACCCTGAGCGGCCATATCTTAAAATGATTAGTTCTAAGCTGTGAGAAATTCAGCTCAGTGGTATCCAAGCATCATAAGCAGATAATCTGAAGCTTTGATGTTAAAAACTTTCTATAGCTGCAGCTACAGTTAAAGGCAGAAAGAATATAGTGTGGATAAGATCACAGAATTAGAAATCAGACCGATTTCTGTTCTGCCACCTACATGAATGTGTCACTTGGGAAGCTACTCAATATTTCTCAGCTTCAGTGTCCTCATAAAAATAAGATAGTAAGAAATATGAAAACTGCCTGATAGAACATTTGTGACACTAAAGTGAGATAATGTATATAAATCACTTATCCTGGGACTTGGCATTTATTAGACCATCAAAAAAGTATCAATTAAAAAAGTTCTTAGAGTGATTATAAGGTAGAAAATGAAGGACAAAATAACTACTAAGCCCATTGAGACATTATCTCTTTCTGGCTGAGCCACCTGGACCTGGGGAAAACCTAAAAACACTTTGGGCTGGGGATGTAGCTCAGTGGTAGAGCATGTGCTTAGTGTGTGAGTAACTCTGGGTTGGAGCCCCAGCACCACAAAAAGACAAAGCAATAACAGAAATATCTGGGTATAAAAACCCAGTAATTCATTTCACCCCCAATTTTTAAGTCTGCCTTCTCTTTACTCATTCTACTCCATCCACTAGGACTTTTGATCAGGCCAGATCTGATGTTCACTAGGAATGTTGCTTAAGGCATCTAGGAATGAGGTATTATATATGATTGCTGTCCACATGCCTGACTTTCCCCCATGGAATGTAAATTATGCCTATCTTTATCCTACCTGTTTGTGGTTAACAGGAGAAGGCTTTGCCTAATTGTTAGCATGCATTTCCTAGCTAATTCCTGTCAGGGACTGCTGTTATTCTTCTGGAGGTGTTAACTCATAAATGGAAAAGACTTCATATGAGGCCCTTGGCTGTATTCATAAGTTTCATCTCATTCAATCTTCACAATGATATATGAGGTATATAATTCTGTTATTCCCATAGAACTAAAAAGAGAATTTAGGATTGGAAGGGTTAAATAAACTTGTCAAGGCAGCAAGTAACTGAGCCCAGATCCCAAGCCAGACTCCACTGACTATAGAGCCAATTTAGTAATTAAATATCAGGTCACAACAAGTTTGGTGGCTGTAATGAGGCTGGACAATCACTACGTTGTTGATGTATTTGATTACTTTGTTTCCAGGTTTTACAGGTATCTTACCCCAGATCAGTGCAACTGACTTGTTTTGAAGTTTGGAGAGCTCAAAACTGTTCATACTTCCCAATATGACTATCTCATATGACTGGGGTCTCAGAGTCAAACCTGGTACTCTTATTCTTAGAGCTCAAGTCTCAGCATTCACAAGTATAGCATGAGTGTGGAGCTATCTGTGTGGAGTTTTCTAATATGTGACAGACACACTTCCCACCTGAAAATCTTTACTGGCCAGAGATTTCTAGACAAGTGAACCCTATATAGAACATTGGTCCATTATCTCTCCATTTTTGTAGCTTAGCTACAAAGAGATATTGATGTTTGGGAGATAGGTATATTTGCTTAGAGACAGAACAAGAAGTCTCAGTGGACAGGAACATAAGTCCTTAGCTGTTACCTAGAATACATCCAGGGAACCTCACTTCCTACAAAGGTCCCTTCCAGCATTGAGACTCTAAGAGATCGCCAGAGATAGATCTAAAACCTGTGTATTTAGAATTACAACAGGCCCAGTTTCTACAAATGCCTAGGAAAGATGTTTAAATTATTTATAGATAACCTAGAAAGCAGAATCAGTGGGGAATCAAGCAAAGTTTTGAGGATGATAGAGTCATTTATTTTGTATCTAAGGAAAGTAAGAGGGTCATTTCTGGACTATTTATTTGGAAGTCCACAATGACTTTCTAAACAAATTAAATACTGTCCCTTTTGTCCCTTTCCTACACAAGACCCTAGTCAGCATACAACATCCTCCAGTGTCAAATGAGCTTGGCTAATTGATTCTCTTAACATTCGGGATGACTTTCTCAGATGGTTCCCTCCTACCCTCTTTGGTTGCTTCTAATCTTATTAGTAACCTCCCATCATAGAACATTGATGCAGTTGTATCTGATTTCATTTTTTGCCAATACCCTACGAAATGCAGCAGCTTATTAGTGACTTTAATGTCATGTGGTTTTAGAAAAGTTGAACGCTAACAAGATGTGATTGGGTGGAAAACTGTAGCAATAGGGTGCTTGACTTCAATAATTGCAACATTGGTTTTAGTTCAGAATAGAGGGGGCAGCATACCAGGTTATCTTTTATTTCATACTGATTTCTGAGGCACAGAAGAGCATGGAGTGTTTATAATTTATACAGCAGATGATTAAGGGGCTTTCACTGGTGGATGGTGGGGTAGCCTTGCAAATCATAGCAATGATCAAGGAAAGCAGAGGTAAGATAACAGTTGAATTGTCTCATCTTAACTCCATTTATTACTTTCCTCTCCCCCCCAAAAAAGAGTAGAAATGGATATAGGATCATGGCAGTGATGGTGGTCTTATCTAAAGTAAACTTATTAAATGAGACAGATTCTTTATTAACCAGTCAGGAGTCAAATGATTAAACAGCTTTTCTTGCCATTGAATTCCAGGAAGAAATCAATGTACATTATACGGTTGCAGGAGCTGAGATAGCAAAAGGCCCAAGGACAGTGTAAAGACTGTGATTTACTGAAATATTTCATCACTGTAATGGTCAAGAGATAGAGTACAGTTTTTCCATGGAGTACAGCTTATATCTTACTCATTTTTTGTTATGTGTTAGAAAAGTTACTTGCATAAACTCCTCATTTGAAGTCTTCCTATTGCAAAACCATAATTGTCTAACTGAAAATAATTATTTCTACTTTCAATGAATTTTTAAGAATGAAAAGCTACATTATGGAGACTTACATATTGTCATTCAACCATAGATATGCTTCCCCATGGGTTTGGCCAGGTTTTGAACAAATGCCATGACTAAGTGTCATTAAATTCAGTGACGGGTTGTCCCTATGAGAACACACAGCACTAAAGGGGCACAGCAGACATTGTAATTTATGCTCTTGTATAATTCAAACAAATCGCTTGGCCTTTTAAGCAAACATTCTCTGATATCTACAGCCTTTGGGAGTTTGTACAAATAATTATTCTTCTGACCCAAAATGTGGAGAAAGATGTAACATTTTGGAAGGAAAGAAAGATATAAACTTAAACTGCAATGTTCAACAGTGGAAGGATTTTCCCTTGATCATCAATACAAATATTATTTACTTACTTTGAAGAAATTTGACATGGCTTATAAAAAAGCCATGTATATGTATAATCAAAGTTCCAATTATCTACCACTATGCATTAAACTACCTCGGGTCTTAATGGTATAAAGACCATTTTATTCTGATCACACCTCAATGTATCTGGATTTGGGGAATGAAAGAACAGGACAGCCTGTCATTGCTACACAATGCCTGGGATCCCAGTGGGGTTGATATGAACAGCTGTAAATTGCTGGGATCATGTGTCTATAGCCTTGGGTTGTGTGCGAATCCCTTGAATCTTCTCCATGCCACTCCTGTAAGAGATCGACTATGTAATGTGATTTCTTCACTTATAAATCCATACCGTAGAAGTCACTGGAAGAGCAGGGGCTGCCCATGCCTTTTCCCCTCTATGTAATATCCCCAAGGAGCATCCTCACAGCAGGTCAACATCTGCATAGCTCAGTGTCTCACATGGCAGCTATTTTCCCTTCATGATCTGAGAGGCCTGGACAGAAGCTGGGAAATTTCCTATGAATAACTCAACTTCAGAAGTCCCAGAACATGACCTCCATCACATCCTAGTGATTAAACAGATCACTAAGTCCAGCCTTGATTCAAAAGAAGAGGAGTTTAGTATCTCTCAGTGAGAAGAGTAGTCCTCAATATGTAACCACCTTAATATATACAATAGGCATCGTTGTTAGGTGCTGTTGAATCGGGTCCCACTCATAGTGACCCTGTGTATAGCAGAATGAAACATTACCCAACGCTGTACCATGCACATGATCTTTGTATGTTTGAGCCCATTGTTGCAGCCAATATATTTCTTCTCATTTTGAGTTGTGCCACGTCAGTGAAAGGAGGCTCCAGGTGCTTTACTCCATTCCTATCATTAAGGTTGACTCTACTCCGAGGAGGCAACTCTTCCCCGGTTGTTTCTTGAATGCCTTCCAGCCTGGCGGATTCATTTTCTGGCACTGACAGTGCTTCTCTGATATTCATAGGGTTTTCAATTGCAAGTTGTTTCAGGAGTGAGCTGGCAAGTCCTTCTCCCTAGTTTGTGTTGGTCTGGAAGCTCAGCTGAAGCCTGTACACAGTAAGTGGCCCTGTTGGTATCTGAAATACTGGTGGCATGGCTTTCAGAATTACAGCAACATGAAAGCCCCCACAGTGCAATAAACTGACACACATGGGAGAGTATTTTGTGTTGTTGTTATAGTTGTTGTTGTTAGGTGCCATTGAGTCAGTGTCCAGCTTATAGGAACCCTGTGTACAAAAGGCAATACACTCTTATTAGTGCTTCTCTACTGTTCATGGGGTTTTCAATGGCTGATTTTTTTTTGGCAGTGGGTTCCTAGGTCCTTCTCCCAAGCCTACAGCACCTGGTGTTCCCAGGTGGTCTCCCATCCAAATACTAACCAGGCCCGATCCTGCTTAGCTTCTGAGATCTGATGGGATCAGATGCCACAGTGGTATGTCTGCAGGCTGGGAGTACTTACTATATGCTTAGTATAATCAAAATGATGCTAATTTTAAAGTAAGAGAAGATGCACAATAGAGGAAAGAAATAACTATGTTGTAAAGCGTAGTTAAAACCTCTACTGCAAGTATAAAATTTAAACCTGAGATTCATAATGAACAAGGAAGAAGGGGGAAAAAAGAAAGAAACAAGTTAACATTCATTAGCTATTAATAAAATCATGCTATATTTTTAGTTAGAGCAAAGTTTTTTTTAACTATCATACAAAGAGCAGAAAAACATTCCAGAAATACAGAACATGTGCTATACATTTTATATAGTTCTTTTCTCTCTAGCCCTCCATTTTTGTCTCCTTAATTCAGTTCATCCATGGTGGCAGTCATTTACGTAGCAAATTAACTATGTATAATGGAGAGTAGGGTCCGGGCTTTAGCTTAGTTGGTAGAGTGCTGCTCCACACTCTCTGAGGACCAAAGTTGGATCCCCAACACCACAAAAACAGGAGAAGGAGGTGGCAATCCTCTCCCAAAGTAATCTTGAAAAATAAGCAGCCATTGAAAACCCTATAAGGGTCACTATGAATTGGACCCAACTGGACAACACACAACAACAACAATCTATTTGAGGTATAAAGCATGTTGTTTTGATGTAAATATACATAATAAGGTGCTTAACTACAGTTAATCAAATTGACCTATACAGCACCTTCCTAGTGTGCGTGTGTGTGTGTGTGTGTGTGTGTGTGTGTGTGTGTGTGTGTGTCTGGTAAGAGTGCTTACCTTTTTAGCAAATGTCAGCATACAATACAATATTATTAACAATAGCTCTCATGCTATATAGTAGATTTGTACACTTATTTATCTTACATATCTGCAAGTTTGTAGTCTTGACCTATTTCTCCTATTTTCCTCTCCCTTCTTTCACCTGTCAATTACCATTTTATTCTGTACTTCAATGTGTTTGACTTTTTCAGGTTTCACATAGAAATGAGCTGATATAGTATATTTTTTCTGTGTCTGGCTTATTTCTCTTTGGATAATCTCTTCTAGTTTCATCAATATTTTTCTTGAAATGGCACTATTTCCTTCTTTTAAAGGCTGAATAGTAATATTCATCTATATCTCTATTCAAGGACATTGAGGTGGATCCATATTTTAGTTATTGTGAACAATGCTTCAGTGAACACAGGAGTGCAAATATCTCTTCAACATATTGTCTTCATATCTTTTGGGACTAAACACAATAGCAGGGTCGCTAGATCATATGGTGCTTCTCTTTATAATTTTTTGAGCAACTTCCATACTGATTTTCACAAAGTTTGTACCAAATTATGTTCTTCCAAACAGTATACAGCATTCCTTGGTACTTGTTATCTTTTGTCCTGTCCTGTTTTTGTCCTAGAAAGCCATTCTTTCTAGGGTGAGGTAATATCTCATTGTCATTTTGAATTGCATTTTCCTGATCTTAAGTTTTGTTGAGAATATACATCATACTTAATGGGGGAAGAAAAACAACCCTGGAAACTTTTTCTTTAAGAGCTAGTATAAGGCAAGGACACCCACTCTTGACATATCTATTTAGTATATTGTTAGAAGTACTAACAAGATCAATCAAAAAAGACAAATAAGTGAAAAGCATACAAATCAGGAAGGAAGAAGTAAAATAATCCGTGCTTACAGATGATGTGATTCCATGTGTAAAGCTAGTAAATAAATTCAATGCCAGATTCCATATTGCACACCTATAATCCCAAAGACCAGGGAGGTTGAGACAGAAGGATCATGAGTTTAAGGCCAGAGGCAATCTGCATAACTTACCAAGAACCGGTGTCAAAATAAAAAATAAAAGATGTGTCTAGGGGCTCAGCTCAGTGGTAGAGCACTTGCCTAGCATCATGAAGTCCTGGGTCCAAGCCCCTCATCCTGAAAAAAATACATAAAAAATAATAAATCAATAAATTCAATGAAGTAGAAGGAGAAAAACATAACACTTACTGGGTGCTGTGGTGCACACCTGTAATCCCAGCAGCTCTGGAGGTTGAAGCAGGAGCACTGTGAGCACTTTGAGTTTGCAATTCAACATCTCAGTGGTGGAGTACCCTGGATTCAATCCCTAAGTACTGCAAAAGTAAATAAATAAATAAATAGGCATAAAACATCAGCTACATTTCAGCACAACAAAAATCTCACTGAGAAAGAAGGGAATGATCATATTTATGATAGCATTTCTAAGAATAAAATACTTGAGAATAAATTTTTACAAAGAAAGTGAAAGGTTTGCACACACAACTACAATTAATGGAAGAATTTGATGAAGAAAAACATTAATAGAAAGATACTCTGTGCCATAAAGAGAATAATTAACATTGTTTAAATGTCCATACTACCCAAAGACACAGTCCTTATCAAAATCCTGATGGTATCTTTCACAAAAATAGAAAAAGCAATTGTAAAATTCATCTGGAACCTCAAAAGTCATTGACTTCCCTAAGCAATCTTGAGAAGAAAAAATAAAATAGTTCTTTATTTAAAATATAATATTACAAAGTTATAATAATTAAAACTGTATATTACTGGCATAGAAACAGAAACACAAGTCAATGGAACAGAATAGAGGGTCCAGAAATAAGCCCAGGAATACATTGTTGTTATTAGGTGCAGTCGAGGAGTGTCTGACTCAGTACATAGTCAAAGTAATTTTCAAGAAAGACATGAAGAAGATACAGTGGGTTAATCATAGTCTCTTCAATGAATAGAGCTACCACTCTTGCTTTCTAAACAAAATATTTTCCTTAAAAATTAGAATTTTAAGCTGGGTGTGGTGGTGCACACCTGTAATCCCAGTGGCTCTGGAGGCGGAGGCAGGAGGATGGCAAGTTCAAGACCAGAGACAGTCTGCATAACTTAGTGAGACCCTGTCTCAAAAAGTAAAAAAATGGGCAGAGGGTGCAGCTCAGTGGTTCAGCACTTGCAGAGTAGCTAAGTGCGAGGCCCTGGGTTCAACCCCCAATACCAAAAAAAATAAATAAATAAAGAATTTTAATAAAGTATAAAACACACTATTTTCTATATCTATGGTTTCTCCTTTCCTTTTAATAATTATGTGGGAGGATTATAATGTTTACACTTATCTGAACTTAGCTTAAACCAATAAAATCTTTTATTTTTAGCAGAGCATATGGCTACCTATTTTCTCTTTTCCCTAGTCTTTTCAAATTTAGTTATCCTCTCTTTTCTAGTTGTGAAGGAATCCAAATGGGTACTCCTTGTGACTCCACCATGGCTAGGCTTTCATTAGGTCTTGTGACAGTGTGTGCTTTCCACTGACCTGTCACATACAGTTAGATACAAGTTTATATCCAAAGCTGACGTTTGAAGCTCAATGAAGAATATTAGAGAATTATACAAGAATATTGTGTCCCCAATAAAAAGAGATGCAGATCCACAGGATTCTTTGATATCTAAATCCACTGTTAACTATCGGCATTTTAGATACCACTCAGTCCAAATGGTTTTGGGAACGAGTACTTGTACAGTACCTAGTGGGTTATGTCATGAGATGTTACCCTTTCCTGAGATTTGAAAAGCTCCACGGAGTTTGCCAAATGATGTAGATTCTCAGTAACTTGGACCTTTAATATTTTCTTTGATGGCCAGTTTGTTCTGATTCATTGACTGGAAAAGATTAGGTGATATATAAGAAATAGGAATTGTTACTCCCTTTAGATTGCTGTTGATTATCATGAATAATGAGGTGAACTTGCTGGTAAAATGGCCTGTGTCATTTCGTTCATCTATTTGTCCATTAGTTACCTGTAATCCATGGGAAAAGTGAGTTTTGTTTTTCCTGTTAGCACATTTTTATCCTTCATTCTTAACTGCAGAGCTAGACGTTTTTAGTTTGGTGTAACAGAACAAAAGGTACCATGTAAAAATGAGTGCAAATCAGAAAGAGAAAAATCATTTTATGTTATACAACAAAATATGTAGTACAGGTGGAGGCATTCCTAATTCTTTGGTTTCATGACTCTTCTGTCTTCATGATAATAGTCAGATGTGCTTTTGTGAGCTTCTAACTGTCAGCCTCTGTTGGTCAGAACTAGCTTTATTAAAGATTGAGGACAGAGGAAATAGGCTCTCCCCCTCCAAGTAGGTATTTTCAGTGCAGAGTTACAGTAAGCTCTCTTATCAACCCTTACAGTGACATTCACAGTAATGGAATTTACCATCATTTACTCCCTGCCACAAAAAGCCTGGAATTAAAAGGACCTGTCCTTCATTGTTAAGTACTACACAATTTTCTCCCTTTTGGAACTCTTGCAAAGATTCTGCTGGTTCAATTGATAATATTTTCTTTTCTTTCAATGGAAAATTTCTTTCCTCTGTAATTTGCCTTAAAGGTAGCCCAGCAAGTACAGAACAGGTAATCTCTCTTAGTGACCAACAAGAGAGAATGGACCAAATTAGAAGCCCCTTTGAAGGAAGAACCCACATTTGTATAAATACAGGGGACTCCAAGCAATTATGTGTCTTAGGGAAACAGGGGATTTTATGACCATGTAAAGCTGAGTATTAATGGGTCTCACAGGACTCACCAAAGCCATTCATTCCTTATAGATTGAGATGCCATGGTATGCTTTATGACAGTATTGTCATGAAGACAAAAGGCCACTGAGGACTTGGGTTATGTTCAAAAAAGAGAATGAAAGCTACAACTCCAGCATTATGAATATAATACCTTGGTAAGATTTTGTAAATCTTTGTAATTTCTCCCCTTTTGTTATTTTTGTTCTCATCCTGCCTGAACCTGAAAATATATTAAAGAAGAATTTATGTGCCCTGCATTTTCCTATAGCTAGACATGGGAAAATTAGATCTTCAAAAGTCAGAATGATGGTGGCTATTGAAAGGAGAACAAGCACATATACAAGCTGAGGTACTTGGACTTACGAGACATAAGGTGTTACATGTGGGTCGAGCAATGGTCCAAGAAGTTTGACACTCACAAAGTCCTTGTAGTTCTTCTAAATTCATGATTGCAAATGTAACTGCAAGCACCATGTCAATTTTAATGAAAGAAATAGGACCATTAGGCAAATAACAGCTTACCATAATTAATATTATACATGATTAATTAAATATTATTCTGTCCTTATACCTAAGGTCTCACAGCATTGATCTCATAAAAAAGAACAAATGAAGTGTCCTTTGTATCTATTGTTTTTGAAATGTCTATTTTGCAAAATTTGAGGAGTAAGGTATGATCTCAGAAGGAAAAATGCTGTCTTTAATGGCTTAGTTTTCTGACTGTCTATAAAGAAACATTATTATTTTAATAGTAACAATAAATTTAAGCAAATTTCTTTGAGAAGAAACATTGATGACTGCTGGGATTTCCTCTTTGTATGTAACCCAAAGATGACAGGACCCTAGCCACTTGAGATGAATATACCAAAAATAGCAAAGAATTATCATTTATTATATAAATGTATTTTTAAGAGAAATAGCCAATATGAGGGGAAAAGAATGAGAAAGAGAATGAGAGTAAGAGAGGATACTAAAAACAACATTGAAGCTCCATCTCAGTTTTTATCTAGGTACCAGATAAACCAATATTGTGATTAGTTTTATCCTAAGACCAAAAGATGCCACTAAGTAATTCTGATAGTATTAAATCTTCTGTCATTAAAAATGTTTAGTGGTAACATTCTCTTGACTTTTTGGTAGTAGTGTAATTTGGGATTGGATGCCACAGTGGTACAGCTGCGGGCAATGTAGGCTATTAGAAGATAATTTAATTGTATTGGAAAATAGTTGCAATAAATTAAATAGGCTCATGTGGCTATGCTATAGCACTAAAGTTTCATAAAAAGTGTGAAGAATCTAGAAGTTGTATATAATGCACTGGAAGAAAGAAATACAACTTTGCTGAAGGAAGACTGAAACTATTGATTGGGTGTTGCATTGATTTCTAAGAGGTCACCAGGCAACTACTTGCTCGAAGGAGACTAGAGGAATAAGAATGTGTTAGTTTTGATTTGTTCATTCATTATTCATTTACTTAATCATCTATTCATTTAGTCATCATATTTTAAATGCCTACCACCTGCTGAGCCCTGGCCTGGATATTGAAGTGGGCCTGAAAGTGGGTAGAGATGAAGCTGGACATGCACACAGAAAATGGCCAAGAACAGCCTCTGCATTCTTTGTACAGGATTTTGTGTTATCTTATAGGCAATGGATAGTCACTGGCACTGACGAATTCAGATCAGGGTAATGACACAGATTTTCACATTAGGCCATTTTGGCAGTAGTGAGGAAGATGAACCATAGGAGAAGAGAAATAAAGTAGTCAAGAGGTACATAGACTTTTGAGGTAGTCCAGAGAAAGCCAAGAAGGACCTGAGCCAAAGCAAGTGCCCAGGAAATGCTCAAAAGAAAACAAGTTCAAAAGCTATTTGAGGATTAAAATTAAACATAGAGACTGATTGTGTATACAAGGGGCAGAAATAATTGACACAATTTTGGGTGAGTCCCGGGTTTTGGGCTTGGGTAGAAAATGGTACAGTTTAACACAAGAGGTTGAATAGCACTCTATGGCCCTTCACATTGTGTGCACACGTGTGTATAGGACAAATATATATATATATATATATATATATATATATATATATACACATACATACATACATACATATGTATATATGTATATATACACACACATATATGTGTGTGTGTTTGTGTGTGTGTATATATATATATTGAAAATGTATACAATGGATATAGATACATATGTGTACTTACATGCCTGCAGCCATACCACTGTGGCATCTGATCCCATCAGATTTTAGAAGCTAAGCAGGGTTGGACCTGGTTAGTACTTGGATGGGAGAACAGGTGCTATAGGTTTAAGAGAAGGACCCAGCAACCCACTCAGCACAAAAAATCAGCCATTCAAAACCCTATGGATAGCAGTGAAGCACTAACAGTACTGTTTTGCCTGTTGTACATAGGGTTGCTATGAGTTGGACATTAACTCGATGGTACCTAACAAAAACAACACAGGGTTTATTTATCATAGCAACATTATTAGGTAGGCATGTTCACTTTATAGATGAGAAAATGAAGCTCTTAGGGGTTGTAAGTTGCCCCAAAATTATACAATTAGCAAATAACATAGCAAGAATTCAAAACCAAGACATTGTTAGAAATAACATCTTTCAGAAGACATTATGAGTGATTTTTGGAGGTTTAACTGGAAGTGTGGCCTGATAAAATGACCATTAGATTGTAGATTATGAGTTTAAACTACCTAGTTTTGGACCACAAACTTTATGTGTGATCTCGACTGAGTCAGTTAACAGCTCTGGGCTTCATCTCTTTCTTTTTAAAAATAAGCAGATTGAATTAAGTGTCAGTACCAAGGTTTGAACTGGGATTTAGTTCAGTTGGTAGAGCGCTGCTCTCCAGTCTCTGAGGTCCCAAGTTCCATTCCCAGCACCACAATACTGGGAGAAGTAGTGACAATCTACTCCAGAGGCAATACTGAAACAGTCAGCCATTGAAAACCCTATGAGGGTCACTATGAGTAGAACACGACTCTATGGCACTTAATAACAGCAGCAGCAGCAAAATTTTATTTACGTTTATGACATAAGAAATTTGAAATTTTTTCCTCATCCACCTGAGATGAGATTTCAAAGCATAACATGACCCAGGATACAAATAGAATATGCTTGTTTCAGATAGGAAATCAGTTTCTTCATCTGTAAAATGGGAATACTACACAGTCATATTACTGTGAAGATAAAATACAAAATTCTAGTCCCAAGGAGCTTTTACTAGTTCAGTCAGGAGAAAACCAAAAGAATTAATAAAAATATATGTTTATGTTTATATCTATCTGAAACATATAGATATTAATAGATAAAAATGAATAAAAATTAGCTTGGAAAAATTGTTAGTTTCTATGGATCTGCAGGACATCAAACAGTAGAAAAGATAAGCAAAGTTGAAATTTTCCTATTGTTCAGATTCACATCAGGATTCAAAGATTATTTAAAATTAATTTTCTAAACTTGTTTCTCATTGATCACTTGATGCATATGCTTTCCTGGAATTGGATTTTTATCCAAGCACGGCAAATTAAACTTCCGATTTAACAGTTAGAACCATCAGACTGATGAAAGACTGTGTGTCTCATTTATTCTGGGTTGCCTTCTAGCTTCCAGGCTTAAAGGAGACTTTCTGGGCTTTTTTTTTTTTTTTTTTTCTTCAGTACTGAGGGGGCTGACTGAGCCCCACTCCCAATCCCCCACCCTTTTTTTTTTTTTGTCTTGAGACAAGGTCTCACTAAATTATGCAGGCTGCCTTTGGTCTTGAACTTGCAAGCGTACCGCCTCTACCTCCCTCTTGCATCTACCTCCAGAGTTGCTGGGATTACATGCTTTAGCACCACCACCACCAGCTGGTATCTATTTTCCAGAGTAGCCCTGAAGGCTACCTCAGGTAGCACAAGCCTGCGGCTAATCCTGTTCCATCAGAATCTCCATGCATCTACACTCAAAAGATGGTGATCCCTATGATATTTAGGAATGAGTTACTCACAATGATTCAATGGCATTCTTCCTTCATGACCTTTATGGACTGGTTTATTATCCAGAGAAAAGTTGCTCCCTGGTAGCAGCTTTTAATTGGCCTCTCATTCTCCTTTAAAAGAAGCAGGTAGATGACAGATGTAGAAAATTAGAAAGATTTTATAAATTGATCTTCACGTTTTCTCCTTGAACTGACTATATTAAATAAAACATTCCACAAAAATACACCTATAATACGTAGTGATATTATAGGAGGCAGGAGGACTGCAATTTTCAGGCCGGAGACACCCTGTGCAACTTAGACCCTGCCCCAAGATGAAAAATAAAAAAGAGATTGGAGTGCAGTGCCCAGGCCCTGGGTACAGCCTCCCAGTACCAAATACAAACAAATACACACAAAATACTCTCCAAAAACCTCTCACACATAATGTTATAATTACAAGAAAGCATTATGCTAAAACGCGCATATCTTTGGGATCCGAAAAGTGTTGGATCAAATTTTGGCTTTGACTTATTCTAGTGGTTACATACTTTGGTCATATAACTTATATTTTGGGTACTTAGCTTAATCACTTAGAGCATCAGTTTGATATTTCTGAAAATGAGAAATACAACACAAACTCTACAGTATCACTTTACAAATTAGGGGTGTAAAATAAAGTACTCAGTAGGCCCCCTGGCACAATCAAAGCACAGTAAATCATAGCTTCCATGGAAACTGGACTACTATGGTTTCAATGCTTTGTCCCCTTAAAAAATCATGTGAGGTGGGGCCTTCTGAGAAGTGCTTAGATAATGATGACTTCATTCTCAAGAATGGATTGTTGTTGTTGTTAGGTGCTGTCGAGTCGGTAACCGACTCATAGCGACCCTCGTAGGGTTTTCAATGGCTGAGTGCTTCGGGATTGCCTTGGGAGTGGATTGCCAGGTCCTTCTCCCATTTTTGCGGTGCTGGGAATTGAACTCTGGGCCTCAGAGACTGCAGCACAGCGCTCTACCCACTGAGCTAAATCCCAGCCCCAAGAATGGATTAAAATACTATAAAAATAGCTTGCAGGAGTGGTTTTACTTTTCTGCCATGTGAGGACAAAAAAATTCCTCCCCTCTGGAAGACATGAGATCTTGGAACTGGGAACCACACTTGCTCATGTTTTGATCTCAGTTTTCCCAGCCTCCACAACCATAAGAAAATAAACTTCTGTTCTTTATAAAGTACCCATACTATGGCATTCTATTAAAGCTGTAGAAAAAGAATGAATACACTGCTGATTCATCTCTGTTGCAGCCCAAATCTCTTCCTTCAGCAGTTGTATTCTCTAAGGATATTTAGAACATACAAACAGAGATCTTAGTCGCTTGGAACATTTTATTAATGTTGTGAAGCCAGACAACTACATGAGAGACAGAAATGAGACCCCTCAAACTTTCCTAGAAGTTCCATATTAGTTACATTGAAAACTCCTGTCCTCATTGAATAGTAATGGAGGTCATATGCAATTCTAACTTTTCTAAAATCATATATTCTTTGTAATATCCATGCTAAACGGGGCTGGGGTTTATAGCTCAGTTGGTAGGGTACTGCTTGCCTTTCTCTATGGCCCTGAGTTTGACCCCCAACACTGCAAAAATGGGAGAAGGTGGTGCTACTCCATTCCCTGAGCAACCCCAAAACAATCAGCCATCGAAAACCCTATGAATAGCAGAAAAGTACTGACATACTGCTGGGCATGACACAATTTTGGGGAGTGTTTCATTCTGTTGTACATAGAGTCTCTATGAGTCAACCTGACTCAACAGCACCTAACAACAACCACCACCACAACAACAAACAACAACAACAGCAAGAACATCCATGGCAAACAGAAACATCATTTATGGATAATTCCCAACCATCTCAGATTTCTGAAGTAAGGCTAGCATCTCATTTCAAAGATGATGATTAGTTTAACTTATAAAAGAAGGAAACGGAGATTAAGAAAAGATAGCCTAAAGAATTGAACCTAACTTAATAGAAGGATCTTATTAAAAGAAAGTTTCTATGCTAATTTCAAAACGTTCAAGCCATTCTACCTTTAGCTAACTGTTAAATCCCCAGAGGTAGAAGGTAGATGAATTGCTAAATGCTCCTGCTGGCCTGCATGATCTGCTTCTCCATTTTACTAATATGCCTCATGACCTTAAAGTATGTACCTTAAATCTCTCTCCCATTCCTCATTATGGCCTCAGTAGTCACCAGATAAAAAGATCTAATCATTAATATACAATAGGGTGCTGAGAGCAGAATTATAAATAAATATATACAAAATGATTTTATAATTCATTTCCAGTAACTGAATTCCTTCCATCTCCAGGATATCTTGTTCTATTGCTCTTGAGATCATTTTCCTCTATAACATCAAAGGGTCTTAAGTACTTATTATGAAAAAGGTGCTGCTTTGATGGGCAGAGGCACTGCCATCAGGGAAGGGAGGAAAGAGTGAGAAAAGAGATTGCTAGTCTTAGATTGTTATATCTTTTCTTTTTTCTTTTTAAAATTTCAGATGTTTTCACTTCCACTACAACACTCCCTTCAGTGTACAAAAGGGAATTTTCTGAGATTCTCCTGGAGGATAAGTAATATTGTCAAAAAGAGTCCTAATGCTAAGAGATTAATATTATGATAATTACTTTGTAAAAATTAAATTAAGAAAGTGCCAGAAGAGCCTCTTGCTGACTTTATATCTCTATAAAGTGCAGCCAAGCTGACATCTATGGGTATCTATCACCCTGGGGGGTAACCTGATATACTTTGGTTGTAGGGCTAGGGGAGATAATTGTTAGTACTTTCTCGGCTCTTACCTATCAGAGATTGCTAAATCTTCCCAGTGCAAGTGTGAATATTCTTTTGAGCCTGAAAATGGACAGACTGAGCCCCAGCAAAGTACTCTACTTATATGTATGGCTAATACCTTGAAATCAAGACTACCCAAAATGTGTGAATGAGATTTTGGTAAAAGAAATGAGGGAACTTAGAAGGGTTAAACAATAAAACACTAACCAAGATCATCAGTCCGGAAGGGTATTTAAAAAAAAGAGGGCTGATCATCATGTTGGAGGATCTCCTTTACTTATTAGATTTAATACTTGCCTTACAGAAGTCACTTTACCCCTCTCAAATCTGTTTCCAAATATCTACAATGGGAATCAGACTTCTTAGATTTTCAATGTTGGACTAGTGACATAACAGCTCAAATATTTGGCTTTTCCATCTGTAAGATAGTAATCGCAGCTCTTACCTTACTTAATACTTCACAAAATTGTTGGCAGAGTGGAACATCTCATCTGCTCACTTTAGGCATGGGCTCTAACCAAAAACTCATGTTGGCTTATACTTGAAAGGTTGTTTGACTTAATAACACCTCAGAAGTTTCTTCACTTGGATCTCTCCTGGAAACAACAAAAAGATTAACTTCTCATTGAGCACTAAATGCAAGCCAGGCATGGTGGCAGAAAAAGAAACAAAGAGCAAAAAACAAACAACAACAAAAAAAACTAAATTCATGCCATTTACTAATCATTACCATAAGCCCCAAGATACCAGGTGGTACACAGGTGGAGCCATGACATGGTGAATTAATTATCCAGAGTGTTAGGCCTGTAGCTACCCCATCCTCTCGCCCACAAATCATATAATTATACACATAAGAACTCTTGAGAAAATGAGTTTATCTCATGGGGAAATGATGTCTATTATATATTTTTAAAAAGATTATTCTAGACTTGTGTGGTTTTTACTTACAGTCTCTCCTTTATTGTGGGTTCTAACCAAGTGTTGAGAAGTGCACAGGTATTGTTCTAGACCAAGAGTCTCCAAACTTTGGACTTCCCTGGGCCACATCAAATAAAAAGGAATTGTCTTGGGTTGCACATAAATTGTATAATATTGTGTGTGTGTGTGTGTGTCTCTCTCTCTTTGTGAATGTGTATATATATATATATATATATATATATATGTATATATATGTATATATATATATATATATATATATATATATATATATATATATATGGGTTCGTGAAGAACACAAATGGTAAAAAAAAAACACATGGTATTAAAGGATTTTGTGGAGCTGCATTACTAGCTGTCCTGGTCCACATGCTGTGGGACATGCCTGTTCTAGGGTGTCATTTCTTTTTGCTTCTGTTTTGTACTCCCCATCTCTCCACATTCCAACTCTGGCTGATGGGTTTTGGATTTTGCTTTAGGCTTTTTGAGATAGTGTCTTGCTATGTTGCCAGGGCTGAACTCAAACTTGTGATCCTCCTGCTTCTGCCTCTGCCTTCTGAGTGCTGAGATTACAAGCATGGGCCACAATGCCCAGCACCTCGCTGGTAGGTTTTAATACCAATTCTGATTACTTTTGGATAGCATTCTTAGCCTCTTAAACCACAATTGTTAAAGTGAAATATATAGGTTGTGGGCTTTTCCTTGGTTACAACCAAACTTGTGAACAAAGTTCTCATTAACTATTGCAGAAATTCATAAACTTAAAAACTGCAAGAAGGGTTATTGCCCTGTGAGATATTTATGGGGACTCACTTTGCCTGCAATGGTGAGATTGCTTTCATAAGCACTTCTGGTTTTAAAAATGGGAACGAACCATATTTCAAGTAAATACTCCCTGGAAGCATCTTCCCCATTACTCAAATATCTTGTGCCCAAGGCTGCACAGGCTAAGATAAAAGCTGTCCCTATCGGACAAAAGGTTTTCCTTGACCCAGGGTTACAAATGGGCTTTCTAAATAGGTAAGTAGTGCACAAAATTGTTAGAAAAATATTCCAAAATGTAGGAGCTCTGTTTCTTATTCTAAGAAAAAAGAGACTAGAGATATCTTATAGAACCCTAGAGTTCATCTCTCTTTCCATTAGCCACTGTTTAGCTTTCAGGACAAAGTCTCCATTTCTCTTCTTTCCACATCATATTGTGGTTGTTTGCTGTCTGTTTCCACTACCAGACTGAAATGCTTGAGGAAGTAATGGTATTGTATCTATCCAAATGTTTGGTGCATAGCATACTGAGTAGCACACAATGGCACTCCCTAAATGCTTATGGATTGATTCTAGGAATTGATGTTAATACTTGCAGAAGGCATTAATGAGTACCAACCCTAAAATATATCATTTTATTTTAAAAAATTAAATTATTGATATATACTTGTCTCTTGTGATTTGATTCTGCCTACCTCTCCATGAAATACAGTGCAGAATTACATATTCTGCTTGAACTTACTATATATGATTTTTCAAGTATACCACAATGGTAAATGTACTCTGGAGTGCAAATCTAATAATTAAGCTAGGTGTGCTGCAAAATTGCCAGTCTCTAAAAACATATTTTCTAGAAAGTAGACCTAGCTTAGATTTTTACTACTAATTTCCATTCAGTTCTGATAGCCTTCATGAGCAGTAACTTTTTCTCCATTATAAGTGTTTGTTTATTTTTTCATATTCTTCCCACAAACACGCCATTATTAAATATCTAGGGAGCAATTCTTTACATAAGATTTATATGGGAGCAGTACAAAGTGTATCCTATTAAGAATGATTATAAAATATATCCTCCTAAAAATGGCCAGATAAAATGAAGGTGAAAACTGTCTCAAGAAAGAATATTACTTAATACATAGTGAAATTTTTCATAATGAATCCTTGATTTGTAATGTTGAGAACTGATCTCTCCCATGAACCTGTTCCATAGAGCCCAGGTGTGGCTCCCCTGATTGCAGGTGTTCTGACTGTGCACGTGGCTTTGGATCTGCCTTTCACCATATGAATGAGAATACAGAGAGTGTCTCTGAATAATTAACTTCTGTATTAGAGCTGCAGATGTTATAGTCTAACCAGTGCATGCTTGCATGGCACACAGCAGTGGCGTCTGGAGGAAACTGTTCATCTACCAGGGAAGTATTACATAATTGATTAAAATAATCTTAGAAAGCTGGCACAGCCTTCCACTCAGCTTTTGCCAAACGCTGAGCCAGAGACTGAGATATATATTGAAAACACAGAAATTTGGTTTTGCTAAATTATCAAATTTTCATTTTAATACTTCTATCACACATCATCAAATATTAGGTGCCATTGAGTCAGTGTCTGATTCATAGTGACCCTACATACAACAGACAAAACCCTATTTTCAGTGTTTCTCTGCTATTCATAGGGTTTTCAATGGCTGCTTGTTTTGTGGAAGTGGGCTGCCTGGTCCTTCTCCCAAGTCTACAGCACCTGGAGTTCCCAGGCAGTCTCCCATCCAAGTACTAACCAGACCTGACCCTGCTTAGCTTCTGAGATCTGACGGGATCAGATACCACAGTGGTACATCTGCGGGCTGTCACACATTAGTGTGCATATAAATTATAGTATCTAATTAATAGTGCAGATTTCTGAACTTAAGTTCCAGAAATTCTGATTCAATAGTTTGGGTGTAACCTGGCAGTCTACATCTTTGATAAAGTTGAAAACCGACTCCAAGTTTAGAATCATCAGACTTCGCCAAAACATTTTATTATATGTTCATCCCTATGCCAAGTGTGTAGAAAAACCAGACTTCTTCCAGATTGGAGCCTAGCAGCTCTTTCCTGGACTATGGTAAATCTCTATTTCACTTATTAATAGTGATAATATTATTGTGAAGATATTCCTAATTGTTATCATTAATACTAAATGAAAATGATA
>VMDO01013249.1:26009-59048 GCA_007922755.1 Pedetes capensis
TTTTTTTTTTTTTTTTTTTTTTTTTTTTTTTTTTTTTTTTTTTTTTTTTTTTTTTTTTTTGCAGTTCTGGGACTCCAACCCAGGGTTTACATATGCTAGGCAGGTGCTCTATCACAGTGCTACATCCCCAGCTCTTGATTTCTTGAAATGGAGCATCACCAGGATGCCCTCAAATTCAAGATCTTTCTGCCTCCACCTCCCAAATGCTGGGATTTCAGGTGTGCACCATCATGCTTGGCTGTGTTTTTAATTTATTTTGAGAAAATTGTAACAGAGAGCTTAAAAAACTCAACAGCTATCATACAGAGTAAGTAATAGAACCCGAGAGAGACTGATTCTCAGCCTATGGTCTTAATTTCAACTGCCTACTAGATAGTTGTCTGGGATTTAGCTCAGTTGACAGAGCACTGCTCTGCAGTCTCTGAGGTCCCAGGTTCGATTCCCAGCACAACATAAATGGAAGAAGAACTTGGCAATCTATTCCCGAGGCAATCCCAAAACAATCAGACATTGAAAACCTTATGCGGGTCGCTATGAGTCAGACACGACTCAGGCACCTAACAACAACAACAACAACTAGATTGTTGCTTCCTGGCCTAACTCCAAGTGTCACCCTGTTCTCTCTGCTATCTCTTTTGGGCTGTTTGTTTCTAGCTTCATTTGTATACACACTTTCTCCAAAACTATGGAGCTTCCCAGTAAATCAACCTGCTAAACTGGGCAGACTTGGACCTAAGATTCTTGCTAACTGGAGGCTATAATGGAAGTATAAAACATGACCCTGCTTGCAAGGAAATCAGTCTGCTTAAAGGGAACAATCTGTGGGTGGAATAGTAAAGAACACAGTCAATGACAGATGACATATGAAACTGGTGATCCTGAAGTTTCAGAAGTTTAAGTTTAATAAATTCAATGGACATTGGAGTGATTTGTAAAGACTTTAGGGAACAATTAGAATTTTGACTGAGCCTTGGGTGAGTGGAAGAAAACGGAAGAGGTTAGGGGATAAGCAGTGAGATGAAAATAGAAGTGCTGGGTCTCTGAGTTGGATATGTCTCTTGGCCAGAGTATGCATTCCCTACAATACAATGATTTCTCCTATGACAACCAGCCATCAAACTTCTGGCATAATTACACATTTTCAATAATGAGAAACTTACTCTTTTCTGTAGCATTCAACTTTCTTGTTGGACATTGTGCATTAGCAGAAATGTTGCCAGTTTCTTTGTAACTTTGTCTCATTATGCCTAGCTTTGCCCTCTGGATTAGTGCAGAACCAGTCTTTTGTATGGGGAAATACACAGAGCCAGGAATGAGCACTATTCATTCCTAGGTCATTGAGTAAATGCTTTGCTTCCAGTGGAAGATTTACTTGAATACTTCATAAGAAGAGTCCTTATAATCTTATAAAAGTGCTTGTGAGAGGAGAATGCAGGAAGAAGACAGAAAGAAGAGAATGATGTCAGCAGCTACCATGTGTTAAATATTATTCCATCCATTCATTAAATATTGAATGACTAACTTCAGATTACTAGGACTGAGGAATGTGATGATGAATAAAATACATGCGGTGTTTTCTACAGCAACCAGAATAAACAACATTATGCAACCCCAAATCTCTGTAGTTTAACACATAAGAGTAATTATTTTTCACACATACCTCAGGTCTGGAGTAGGACAGCAAATGGGTTCTGCTCAGTGTTGTCACTCTGAGGGACTTGAACTGATAAAGATTTCATCTAAAAGTACCTTACCGAGATCATTAGAGTACTACAAAAATAATTGAGCAAGGACATCATCTACTAAATCTTGTATCAAGAATGACCATATCATATCTGCTCATAGGTTATGTCTAAGAGCAAGAAATATAATCACAACCTTGCTCCAAGTTGGAAGGAATTTCAATCTTCCTGCATGCCTTGAAGGAAAATTGGAATATTTAATAGATAAGAATGATGATTACTATATCTCACTTCTCAAAACTTTTATTGTAAGTAATTAGTTGATAATAGACAAGTAAACAGTTATGAGTATTCTGTGTTGTGAGATGGGAAGAAGACTTCTAAGAGGAGCACCTAACCAGGAATTATTCTCACAAAAGAGTTCTAAGGAAAATTGATTAAGTCAGAAGGACAAGCAGAAGGGTAATTGAATGAAGAAAGAATTGGGACAGGGATTGACATGAGGTTAGACTTAAAAACACTTTAAAGACAAAGCATATAAAATTTTTTGTTTGTCTGGGACAAGGACTCACTATGTAGCCCAGGCTGACCTTGAACTTACAGTTGGTCCTCCTGCCTCAGCCTCTCAAGTGATAGAATTACAGGTGTGTGCCACTACACCCTGCCAGACAAAGCATTTTTGAGGATCCAGCTAAAAATAGTGGGATACTAATATGGGGAGAAGACGACTGGTAAAACTGGAGAAGTAAACATTGCTCAAGGTATGCAAGGCCTGGTCATCCCTTAATCATGAGAGCAGTGTTGGGCCATTCCCGAGACTTGAAAAAGAACCCTGGTTGGAATGTGAAGGATGTACTGTGATAGAGGATGACAGCATTCTATTTGTGAGAGTCTTTTTGTACTTAATACATCAGCGGTGTAATCATTATTTTTCCTAATTTGTAGATGCATAAACTAAAATTTTGTAAATGGCAAGTAACTTCACAAAGACTATAATGTTATTAAATAGATGCATTGAGAAGAGGAGGTGAAAGAGATTCAAAACTTGAAATGGATCTGATATCAAGGTCCATGTTCTGTCCACATTATGATGTTGCCCCCTAGTCATTCTAGAATACAACCATAGCACACCTGGGTAAATGGGTCAGCATTTGAAAGGGATAAGATAATGGCTCCATTGCATCCTCAGTTTCTGCAGGTCACTAATAAGGGTAGCAATTCTCTTAGTGAGAGAAGCACTAAGGAAAATGAGGCTGTAATGGTCACTGCTTCAAGGGAACAGGGAGATTTTTCACCTTGTTAGAAATGTATGCCCCACCTAGGAAATAAGGCCATCCTATGTTGCTCTTGCCTCTCACAGCTCAAAATAGCAAAAAGCCCGAATAAATGAAAAAACATTGAATTTTGACAAGCCAGTGAAGAGGACTGCTCACTTTCCATGCTTCCCTTGGCTGTACAATCCAAGGATGTGATAGAATCAGGGGTGATTTCCACAGACCACATTGCAATCTTGTCCAAGAGTGACTTGAATTGTGGCTCATGGGGATATCATTTGTTCAAATACATAGTCCAAGCTTGCCCCTCATTCAAGGTTCCAGTTGTTCTCTGAAGCTGACTTTGAATCTAAATACTAGCTTCCAATTTTTGTAATTGCCTTTGTACTTTCCCTGGTGCTGACCAAGGGCCCAAGTTAATAATGCTGGCAGCTCCTAGTGTTTGATCGGTTATTTATGACATCTTAAAATAACAACTGAGTGTGCATTTCTTAGGGTATAATCTTGATAAGATTTGTTGGGGCCATAACAGAAATTAAATGTACAACATAAGTCATTAATGATTGCTAAAATCTTGCCATGCATTTAAAATTCTGAATTTAAAAGAGATCATTATGGATGAAGTTTGTATGTGCGTAGGCAAGAAGGAATTTGGAAAATATTTACAAATAATGGTATTCATATAATTAGCTTCTTTGGGGCAGTAATTATCTCATTCACTGTTCGCATTCGGGAGATGCTCAGTGGGTATTATTTGAACATATTAGTGACTGAGTTTTTAGTAGCAGTAATAATAATTTTATTTTCTATTGGACTTTATGAACTACTTACTGAATTGGATAATCTCATCTTTAAACTCAACTGAACATTTCAAATATCATAAGCTTGGTTTCATTATTCCCACCAGGGATGGTTGTATACCTGGCAATAATAAAAATAACTATTTTGAATATAGGTCTTTTTGTAGCCACTCCAGTATACTAGGCATAATTGTCAGGCTGGCTTTAAATACAAGGACTTCATTTAAACAAAATTGTGAAATAGAAACAAGTCCTTTTTTGCCCACTGAACATATCCTTTCACACACCCTTTCCTACCTTGGAGGTCTCCAGTGAAGCCTGGATGAAGCCCTCAGATTCCTGTGTCTTTCACCTATCCTCTCCACAAACCTGCTCTCACAAAGGATCTGAGAAATACTGTTGAGCCAAATCATAGCTTAATAGTGACCTCTTTTGGGAGGTTTTGTTTTTAGCAAAGCAGAGTACACAATCTGGGGCTCCTTGCTGTATTCCTGGCCCTTAAAGTGCAGTCAGTTCATCACAAGCATATAATAAGAGCACAAAGGAGCCAGCCAACTATGATCAATATCCTTGGACTGGGTACTGGCCCAGGTTTCCCTCCTGCCCTTACAGAACCTCTATTCCAAGACAACATATTCTGGATCCAATGTGGTAACTCAAGGCATTTCTCTTTCTTTTTTTCAACTGGTTGGACATTCTGCTGCAAGTTATCAAAGTCCATTAGCCACACCAGTACCACCATTAGTAGACAGCTGTCATGTAAGTAACCCCCAACCCAAGAGTGGGGTTGCGGTTTAGCTCAGTTGGTAGAGTGCTGCTCTGTGCTCTCTGAGACCCTAGCTTTTATCACCAGAACTGCAAAAATGGTAGAAGGGTGTAGTAATCCACTCCTGTAGCAATCCCTACACAATCAGCCATTGAAAACCCTATGAATAGTAGAGAAGCACCAACATAGTGCTGGGCATGGCATAGTATTGGTGGGGGGCATGTTTCATTTTGTTGTACATAGAGTCACAATGATTAGGACCTGACTCAATGGCACACAACAACAACAACAACTACAACAACAACAACAACCCAACAGTAGGATTTCTGGCATTAGCCATCAATGGAAGGGCTTGGGGAAATAGAAGGACATTCTAGTGCCATAATATAATTCTTGTTCAGCATCTGCTGAAGACTTACAGCTACAGACTGTTTATCATAGCTGATTTCTTCAGTGAATGAGAGGATGTTAAAACTATGTTTAAGATATGTATTCAAGTCTTTTCACAAGTTCTTTTTATTCTGTCCTCCCCTATACAATGCTATAAGTTCTAACTCCCCAAATCCAAGTACTACGGTATTTGCATAATGTACAAGTAGTTAGCCTGCCTGAAATCAGACCTAAATTTAGGATTTAGTCACACCTCTTTGAGCCTAGGTATTTGTGTTCCAAATTATTCAGAAAAGGAAGGTCAGAAAAGACCATACCTTCTGGAATTTTCTAGCCATTGAACTCCAGACTGTGAAAAATTCAACATTTATCTAAAATTCTTTTTTCTTGTTAAAATTTCTGCATCCAAAAGCTAGCTCTACTCAATTATTTATACCCATCCCTCACATATGCTCTGGCATGACAATGCTAATTCATATATTAGTGATAACAATAACAGGCAATTAAAGAAAGCTATGAGATGGCAACTCATGGAAGATTCAAAGTTTAAAACAAAATCTTTAAAATGCTATTTTCTAGCACAAGAAATAATTGAGATGCAAAAGCAGTTTACAAAAATTGTATGTTTGGTGAAATGTGATTGTACCACAATGACAAATGATAATGAGTTTTAAAAGTATGTATAAAGTCATACTTAAAACTAGGGAGAAATTTCTATTTTTATTGAAACTGTGAGATATGACCTAAAGACATATGTGATTAGGACAGAATAATAATCTCTCAGTAGAACTATGTATTCATGATCCCTGAGCAGCATCTATCAGAACCACACTCTAGCACATTCTCTATACCTTCCCCTGCAGTCCATATAGATTTATTCTTCCTACTCTGGGTTTTTGGTAAGCCATTAAAACAGTCCCAACTTCTTGTCAGCTAAGCAAGAGGAGAGTTATTATTGTCTGCAAGAATGGAAATAGGTATCATCATGTTGTGGCTTCAGGCAATTGGCAGTGTCTCCTTTTGTCCCACCAACTTTTTTTTTTCCTTTGCTCTTCAGTCTGCACTGGTTCATTTCCTGTTTGATGAAATTCAACCAAAAAAGCAAATTTAGGCAAGAGTTCTCAGGAGGAGAAAGCATAGTTACAGTTCTTGACTCTACAGTCTTAAGTTATTTTGTTTTGGGCAGTTTCAGCTGAACCAAGAAGCTATCACACAAAACAACCTCTATGCATCCACATATTTCTTGGCTAATCCAAATAGGAGCTAAGACCTCTTCTTCTTATTGATATTATTGTGGGCAAAGATCATTTTTTTTGTTTTGTTAAATTAAGACTCAAGGTATAGGGACTTAACATGCTAGTTTGTAGCACTTTGTCTAGTAAAGATGTAACTAACTTCTCTCTCTGCCAAAGGTAAATCCAAAGGTTACTTTCTTTGCCCTGTAGGACATTAGTTTTGTATGTAATCCAGCAATTTTATCAGAACATTTTGTTGCTGAATTGTCTATAAATGCACTTTGAATTGGTCTTGTCATTTGACATTTGTATAAGGGCAAGATTTTAACTTTTAAGAAATTATGTTTTAGCCAGTTTGTTCCAGATACCTAAATGCACTAACATAACAGAGCCTATTAAAATGAATGACTTGAGAAGAATATCTTGAGGCCTGTTTAATCTCAGACATGTTTCTTCCTGACTCCCAGAGTGCATTTCAGACAAGAACAGAACTTTAACCTTGCTGACTCTATTTCTGTAGGTTTACTTTTTGCTTGTTTCTGAGTTGGAGTATTTGTTTTGGTTTCTGAGTTGGACATGGTTTACATGTTATTCCCTATTGGGATCACTTTCAGAAGATATTAGAGATTTATTTTCTCTTCAATGAAAGAGAATCTAATTCAATGTTCTTTGTTTTTTATCAATTATGAACCCAAATCAATTAAGAATTGTGTGCCCACTGGGAAAGAGAATAGTTACTCTCCAGGCAACATTTATATATTTCTCTATTTTTAATCTTAAACTATAGAAGCTCCATGCATCTATATAACTAGAAAAAGAAAACTTCTGTTCTCATTGTATAATTTTTCCACATATTGTTGTTATTAGGTGCTGTTGAGTTGGTGTCTGACTCATAGCTACCCTATCAGCAATAGAACAACAGGCAAAACAGTATTGTTAGTGCTTCTCTGCTATTCATACAGCTTTCAGTGTCTGACTACCTTCTGGTTGTGAGTTGCTGGGTCCTTCTCCCAAGCCTACAGCACCTGGTGTTCCCAGGCAGTCTCCCATCCAAGTACCTACCAGGCCCGACTCTGCTTAGCTCTGAGATCTGACGCCCCAGTGATATGGCTGCAGCCTTCCATATATTAGATATCTTAAATAACATTTGCTCCCATGATTTAGAGAGATAAATATATGTTTGTAAAAATCTAATTATCTCCCAAATTCAGGGAAAATAAGAAAACGGAAATAATAGCTTAAAAGTTCCAGAATTTAAAATAACAGCTGTAGTGAGGCCGAGTGGGGAATACCTGCAATCCTGGCAAACTTGGGAGATGGAGCCAAGAACATCCCAAGCCAGCAGCAGCCTGTGTAACTTAGCAAGATCCGTGTCTCAAAGTAAAAAGTAAAAACTGCCCTGAGGCTTCAGCTCAGTGCTAGAGCATTTACAAAACATGCATGAAACCATGGATTCTAATGACTAGCATCCCAAAAATAAGAAAGAAAGAAAGAAAGAAAGAAAGAAAGAAAGAAAGAAAGAAAGCATTTCTAGAAACTGCTAACTCAGACACATTTTTATATAGTAATGCATATTCCCAAAATTAAGGTGAATCTTTGGACACATTAGACCAGTTTAATAATTTTGATAGAAAAAGTACTAATAAGAGACTGGGCACCATGGAACATATCTGCAATCTCACCACTCAAAAGGCTGAGGCAGAGGAATAGCAAGACCAAAGTCAGACTTTACTACATACACAAGAGACTTTGTAAAAAAAAAATAATAATAAATGAGCTATAAGCCCTTTCCTTAGGTTTATCTGTATGAAGTACAAGGTAACTGTGTATCTTATTTTTAAATAAGACTTGGGCTGTTTTATCATGAAAAGTGTAATTACTTTGATCTTTCTCAACTTATGTTATTCACACATTAGATAAGCGATAATTAGTCTTACAAGATATAGGAGCATAGTGAAGGTGTTTTCTAAGGAGATGCTAAATTTATGTCTATGTGTGTGTGTGTATGTGTGTGTGTGTGTGTGTGTGTGAGAGAGAGAGAGAGAGAGAGAGAGAGAGAGAGAAGGAGAAGGAGAGGGAGAGAGAGATTGAGAGAGAGCACACTAAGTACTTTAAATAGGACACAAGGATTACCACAGGTATGATGGTTTAGAATTTACAAAGTGGTTTCAATTATTGTTATTGTTGTTAGGTGCTGTCGAGTTCTGTCAAACTCATAGCAACCCTGATGGGCTTTTCAATGGCTGATTGTTTGGGGGTAGGCTGCCAAGTCCTTTGGCCATTTTTGTTTTTCTGAGGATAGAACCCAGGGCCTCAGGGAGAGCAGAGTGGCATTCTACCAACTGAGGTAAACCCAAACTCTTCCATCAATTATCATACATAAGATATCATTTAGAGGGCATAAACATGGAATGTTCTCTTCTGCTAAATAGAAAATAAAATTATTTTATTTGATCTAAATTCCATGGGGCAGTTATGGCAAAGATTATTTTTGTTGTTGTTAGGTGCCGTTGAGTCGAGTCCAACTCATAGCGACCCTATGTACAGCAGATCGAAACACTTCCCGATTCTGTGCCAGGCAAACGATCTTCTTTATGTTTAAGCCCATTGCTGAAGACACTGTGTCAATCCATCTGGTGGAGGGTTTTCCTCTTTTGCATTGACCTGCCACTCTCTAAAACATGATGTCCTTCTCCAGGGATTGATCTCTCCTGACTACATGTCCGAAATATGTAAGACTCAGTTTGGCCATTCTTCCAAGGAGCACTCTGGTTGCACTTCTTCTAGGACAGATCTGTTGGTTCTTTTGGCAGTCCATGGTATATTCAGTAGATGTCTCCAGCACCACAATTCAAAAGCATCAATTCTTTTTCTGTCCAGCTTTCACAACCATATGATGCCACTGAAAATACCATGGCATGAGTCAGACGCACCTTCGTCTTCAATGTGACATCTTTGCTTTTTAATACTCTAAAGAGATCTTTTGCCACAGCTTATCCTAGAGCAATGCGTCTTTTGATTTCTTGAGTGCTGCTTCCACGGGTGTTGATTATAGAGCCAAGCAAAGCAAAATCTTGGACAACCTCAATCTTTTCTCCATTTATTGTGAAGTTGCGTGCTGACCCAGTCTTAAGGATTTTTGTTTTGTTGATGTTTAGTCATAACCCATATTGAAGGCTATGATCTTTGATCTTCATCAGTAAATGGGTTAAATCCTCTTCACTTTCAGCAAGCAGAGTTGTGTCATCTGCAAAATGCAGGTTGTTAATGAGTCTTCCTCCAATCTTGATACCATGTTCTTCCTCATAAAGTCCAAATGTTTGCTCCAGTCAGCCAGTAGACTTTATATTTTAAGGTTATGAACTCTTAACAATAGCAACTTTTTGAGTATGAACCTCCAATGTGTAAATATTTATATTTTCATACTTATTTACTTATTTCACATGTACATTCGTATTGCATATAGATTACAAAAGTAGAAAAATAGTTTTAACTACAAGTTCAGGTTATAACTATATAAACAAAAATTCTACTGTTTTCTTCCTTTACCATATGAACTAGGATGGGATTCAGCTCAGTTGGTAGATTGCCACTCTGCAGTCTCTGACGTCCTTGGTTTGATTCTCAGCACTGCAAAAAATGGGAGAAGGATGTGACAATCCACTCCTGAGGCAATCCTGAAACAATCAGCCATTGAAAACCATATAAGGGTTGCTATGAGTTCAAGAGGACAACAACAACAACAACCATGTGAAACATCCTATGCACCCTGAGGGGAATCTGCTACGCCTTAATTTTCCATTTATAATTGATATTAATACTTGTCTGGGACCTTTAATTTGAGCATATGACCAGCTTGAGTCCCCAAAGATAGAGAGAGATTAAGAACCCAGAGGAAAAAATGGATAGCTCCTTCAGAACCCTACTTCCCCTGCATTTACAGTTTCAGAATTGTAGTTCTCATTTATTCAGAGATCTAGGGTCCAACACAATTATTACCTTGTACCTTGGCTTCTGTGTCCATAAGTAATCACAGCATATTTCTCTTCCAATGACTCTGCAGAAGTAGCTTCATAAAGGATAAAGTCTCCACAATCTGTGCTCAGGTAATCAGGGAAACATTAACTATGAAATCACTTTTTCTGAGTTGAATGTACTTATTTCTTGTGTTTCTTTTCAAAACCATTCGGTGAGCTATGCAAATGAGATATTCTCCATTTAGAAAATAAGAAAGCTAAGTCTCAATGTTATGTATTATTTGTCTGGTACATTTTACATAGTAGGCTATTAACAAAATTGAGTTGATGAATAAATGAATGAACCCAAGTGCAGGGAGCAGAACTATGTCCAAAGTCTATCTCCACCAGTCACGAATGGTTCAGGATATTTTTTCTTAAAACCCAATCAACTCTAGAAGTGGCTAATAAAGGGGGAAGACAAAACTAGAGACAAAACTCTATGTGGGGCACACGCCTCCCAGTCCAGTCTGGAGGTTCAGACTGGTGGTGCTGCCGCTCACACAGATACTAAACACAATTCACTCGGGACACTCGGGTGAGGGGAGCGAACTCCTGTGGCCCTCAGGACACTGGTGGAGATGGGAGAAAGGAAAAGCCTCAGGTGCTTTTGCCTTCCAAGGGCAAACACCTGTGTTGGTGGTCACAAGGAGACAGCTTTTTTTTCGTGGATGATCAGATGGAAAGCAGGTTCTTTCCTTATTGATGTTTGCTCCAGGAGAGTGTTCTTTCCTCACCGAAGATCTAGGGGAGAGGAGCAGGAGAGCTGTTTCCAGGATATCCAGGATAAGACCTGGATCCAGTTTTGCACAATATCTTAGCTATCTGACTTGAACAGTTCACTCAACCTGAGCCTTATATTTCTTAGATTCTATAGAACAGTGCATTTAATATTGCCTCTCCCATCTCAGAATGTTGTTCAGAGCCAGACTAGAGAATCCATGTGGTATTGTCTCTAAACATTATCATCTAAGCCCTCTAGATGATTGAGAAGTAGGGCTTTTCACAAACTACTTGGGTCAAGAAATGCATAAGTATAACACATACTTATCAGGATTGAGTGTTTTATTCTCTATCTAGTCATAAGATTTCATTATATTGGAAGTATTCAAGATGTAATATGAATGGAGCACCAGATATGTAAAGAAGTACAAAGTACTGAAAGGCCCTTCAAGAAAATTGCACTCAAATTCTGCACTTGATCTTAGCCAAAAAGCTAAGAAAAAATTGCAATCTAATTCAGAACAAGAGTGTTTTAGTTTGCTGGAGCTGTCATAAGCAAGTATCACAGAGAATGTGACTTAAAATACAGAAATTTATTACTCAGAGTTCTGGAGGTTCAAAATTTTAATTCTCCTGAAGCCTCCCTCTTTGGCTTATACATGGTTACTGTTTCACTCTGTCCTCACATGATGTTTTTTCTGGGGTTGCACATCCTTGGCCTCTCTTTGTATGTTTCAATTTCTCTTACCATGAAGAAAATAGTCAGATTGAATAGGGGAAACACCCTACAAACATTATTTTATTTTAAACTTAATCACTCTTTTAAAAGCCACTTTTACAAATAAAGTCACATTCTGAGATACTAGTGTTTAGGGTAATGGCATATAAATATTGAGGCAACATGATTAAGTTTATAAAAGGAAAAAATTGAAAGGTGTTAACAAGAAGGAGGCAGGAAACTGTGCTATATAAATTATTTTAAAGTATAATCACAAAGGGCTGGGGAGGTCTATGGAAATTTGCTGGAAGAAGAGAGATCCATGGTGGGTTTAAGAGTAAATGGGACTAAAGAAGAGGGTGCATCCTATAAAACGTGTGGGCATTGAGAGAAACAAAGATACATGTGATATGCTTGCACCACATGGTTTACCTTATGCTTCAAGATAGTAATGATTATATTCATTTCTATGGATAATATTTCAGCTTATAAAATATTTTCACTTATATCCATTCAAGCACATCTTCATCTATGTTATAGATATTACAACCTAGGTATATTGAACCCCAAGCAAGATCTTGCCACCATGTTATCTTGTTTTACTGTTATAATTTTTTTAAATGACACTTCACCTCTCATTTTTTGCTTTCTGATAATTTTTACCTCAAGTATCTGGATGTTAGCGATGAAAGAGGAAAGAAACCAACACAAACCAAATGATGCTAAACTAGGGGACTTTAGGTCAACACTGTGATTCAGATAAGTCCTAAACAAAAAGAGAGCTCCAAATTATTGTTAGTGTATGTGCTTAAGAAGCCTTTTCTTTGTACTTTAGTTCTTCTGTATCTTTGACTCTAGAGAATCCAAATCATTCTGAAAGAAGTTATCTCTTTTGGCTACCAGCTGTCTAGATGGTTTTTAATCAAATAGATTGGCTGGGTGCATATGTTAAGATACAAAACCATTTTGTCTTATGTGAGCTCTCATATATTATCTATGTGCTACATACTGTATTTGTATTCTGCACCAGCAATGCATTATAAATTCTCTCCTTAGTGACAGCTATAAGTCTTCACAAATGAAACACTTAGAGTATTTAAGTAGAATAAAAAAGTTGGGCCATGAACACATATCTGAAACAAAGTATTACCTAAGGCATTATTAAAAATTTCATGATGTCAGAATGTCACCTGGGTCTGTGAGCAGCAAAAGTGGTAAAGATGGAATTAAACAGAATAACTTCATCAAAAAGTTAATTTGAAAATTCCCGTCATTTTGGGAATGTCTGCTAAATGTGTATCATTGAAAATCAATTATGACATATCCATAAATAAATAAGATCATAGATACTTATGCACAAGATATAGAGTGATATTTATATTATCCAAAGGGTGGGTATATTTCCAACAATACAGAATTTGTTAACTGAATCTATACATCTATAGAATACACTATTGTGTATTGTGTACATTTATAGAATAAACTATTTTCCCGATTAGAAATCAGAGATCTTCAAAATCTCTGATTTTTCATCTGAATATTCTTTAAGCTCATACCTTTGGAGCCTTTTTACTAAAAGTGTGGTCTGTGGAGTACTAGTTTTGCCATCAGCTAGCAGCTTTTTGGAAATAAAGAATGCTAAATCCCTCCCTGAGCTACTGAATAAGAATCTATACTTTAGCAAGATTTCAAGTGATATCATGGATCATATTAAAGTCTGAAAGGCCCTTACCTAGAAGATTCATCAATGTCACATATCTTTATTTTATTGGGATTATACTAAGTCACTAAGATATCTTCCATGAAATGGAAGCCCAGATGGGGCTACATTTACCATGTTTTTACAGTGATGATTTGACTGAGATAATGAAAGAGCACTTGATGTTTTTATGGTAGGTAGAAACCAGGGACTAAACAAAACATTTACCTGCTGATGGAATGCTGTTGCTGTCAAGTTGGTGTCTGACTCATAGCAACTCTATGTACAACGGGCAAAACACTATTGTTGGTGCTTTTCTGCTATCCATAGGGTTCTCAATGGCTGATTGTTTTGGGGAATGGTTTCCAGGTCTTTCTCCCAAGTCTACAGCACGTGGTGTTCCCAGGCAGTCTCCCATCCAAGTACTAACCAAGTTTGACTCTGCTTAGCTTCCAAGATCTAATGGGATTGGACAACACAGTGGTATACCTGCAGGCTTGCTAATGAACAGTACCATTAGTAAAGAAAAAAGCACAGGTAGCAAAGCCTGAGTGAAAAAAAATTACCAGCTCTTCTGCCTTTGTAATATTTTATTTCAACCTTCTCTATAATTCCACTTAGCAAGTATTTGAAGTGTCATAAGGAAGTCATAGATAAGTGCAGCATCACAGAGAAAAACAAAGAAGTCAACTCTGAATTTTAGTCATCTATAAAAATATTCTGTAGATAAGGATGAGCTTAAAGTTGATAGATCTTCTAATAACACATTATTCTGAAACATAAGGACATTTATTACAGAAGTTAATCCTCAGAGCACTTCAGTACTATACTATATAGATTTTCAAAAGCTTTTCCAGTACCTCACATGAGACCTTATATACATTTTCTCTCAAGTGTTTAATAACTAAAGGATTGAACATAAGTATTGCCACATAGGAAAGCTCTTAGTAGCATATGACTGTGTTTAATAACTAAAGGATCGAACATAAGTATTGCCACATAGGAAAGCTCTGAGTAGCATATGACTGATAGTTTATTCATGTCAGCTACACAATTCCTCATTCATTCTTTTATCGAACACTAACTATGAGTCAGGTACTGTGGATTTATGAATGAATGTTAAAGTATCTCTGTTTCTCAAAAAAGGTTCACAATCTAGGCAGATAATTTGCAAAGTGACTAAATAACTTCAGTGTAGAATGTGCCACAATAGGGATATGATCCAAATGCCTAGTGGACACATTCATTTTTGAGATGTGAAGGGAAATGTTTTCTGAAAACAGGAACCTTGTAATCTGGGCTCTATTCCTACCACTTTGGTAATACTCTCCAGACTGATAATAATAGGAGAAGGATGTGGCAATCCACTCCCTAGGCAATCCAGAAAAAATCAGTCATTCAAAACTCTATGAGGATCGCTATGAATTGCACAGGACTTGAGGGCACCCAACAACAACAACAAGAAGACTGATAATATGTATTCTATAACCCACATATAACATAAGCATAGTAGCTACCATTTCTTGAATGGCCAATGTAATGGTCATGCTTTCTAGGTTTGACACATTTTTGTCTGGTCTTTGCTTCTCAGTTAATGTCTCCCACACCCACCTCCTTGATCAGACCAAAAACTCAGGAATCATCCTCAAGTCTTTTCTTTCCCTAATTCCAACAAAGAATTTTTAGCAGGTCTTTGGGTTCTACCTCTGATGAAATTCTATATGCCCCATATCCTCACATTCTACTGCCACTACCCTTGTCTAAACTCCAGCCTCACTCACTTGAACTGTGGAATAACCTCTCATATGAACTGCCATTTTTGCTCTTCATCCAAATTTTTTTCTGCAGAAGCCAGAAAGATTATTTCATAATACAGATCACATCATGCTACTACCTGGCTTAAAGCCTATTGATGTCTTCCCATTCATGAATGGAATAAACAGAAAGCTCATCACCTTCACCTACAAGAAATCTCATGATCTGCTCCTATATCCCTAAAACCTCATCACATACCAAGCTCTCCTCTCATTCCACACTGGTTGCATTTATGTTCCTGACGCTCTTTCTTAGCTCTGAGCCTTTGTAAGCCCCAGTCTCTCTGCCCAAAACACACTTCTTTTATCTAGCTGGTTGGTTGACTCATTCTTACTCTTTTTCTTTAGCTTAAATGTTACCATATCAGGGAAGCTTTTGTAAAATCATGTCTTCCGGAAGATCCACTATGTTACACTTATCACATCATCTAAATTATAGAACATATCAAGATACCAAATATGGCATAAGGAAGAGGATTTATAGATGCCATTGAAAACCCTATGAATAGCAGAGAAGCACTGATAATAGTGTTTCACCTGTTGAATATAGAGTCACTATGTGTGGGACACTGATTCCATGGCACCTAACAAAACACAAAAGCAAAAACAATCTACATCATCACAGTCAAAGTTAAGTCAAATAACATAAACTCTACGTTAACTTTGGGCTGGTATTTAGCTCAATCGGTAGATCATGGCACTGCAGTCTCTGGGGTTCTGAGTTCGATTCCCAGCATCCCAAAAATGGGAGAAGGGCCTGGCAATCTACTCTCAAGGCAATCCTGAAACAGTCAGCCATTGAAAACCCTGTGAGGGTCACTATGAGTTGGATACCTACTTGAAGGCACCTAACAACAACAACAACAACGCTAAATTTATGGCTTCCTTACAAACACAACTTCAGAATAATGTCTCCAGATATCCCACCATGTTCCTGACTTGTTATCATCTTTAACACCCCTGGAAAAATCTGGAGGTATCACGTATTACCCTCAAATATTATTCTTTACATTTCCTCATTGTCTGCCTAACAATATAATGTTAGGTTCTTGAGGTTCCTAGTATAAATAAACAGGGAAGTTATGCCAAGTGAGGTGAATATACAGCCAAAGGATACAAACTGCAGATGAAATTGTCTGGAAAGGTTTTACTAGAGTTGGTAGTGTGCTTGGACCTTAGTCATAGAATAGATGATCAGAAAGAAGTCTTAAAGATCTCTGTGCAGGGGGTGCTTTCAACTGGAAACCAGCAACAATTTTCCCAAGGGAATTAAAAATAATTGAGGATTTCTGGATGAACATAACCATGCCTCAAGTGGATTCACATGCACATGTGCTCTTTCTTTGTTTTATTTTGTTTGTTTTCTTGATGTATGTTGTTTACTTCATTATGTTTTATCTGCTATGTGGGCACAATGAATAGACACTAGAAGAAAGGAGGCACTGTGTCAGAAGATTAATTTCCTGGCACAAATTCATAAACATACACCTTAGATTTTTGGATGAATTAAAATTATCCCCTCACCCACTGGATACGAAGTAAACACTCAGCCATTGTTAGCTGTAAGTTTCCTATCATCATCATCATCATCATCATCATCATCTCATTTAATCCTTACAGCACCATTTTGAAGAAGGTCCTATCATTACCACTGAGTCAGATCTTTATAGGGTTTTCAATGGCTGATTGTTTTGGGATTGTTTTCAGGAGTGGAGTGGACTGCCACCTCTTTCTCCCATTTTTGTGATGCTGGGGATTGAACCAGGGTCCCCAGAAAGTGCAGAGCAGCACCGTAAGTGTTTAGCACAGTTGGGAGAGTGCTGCTCTGAGCTCTTGAGGCCCTTGGTTTGATTTCCAGCACCACAAAAATGGGAGAAAGACGTGGCAATCAACTTCCGAAGAAATCCCATAACAACCTTTGAAAACTCTATGAGGGTCTCTGAGTCAGACTACACTCAGCAGCACCTAACAACAACAACCTATTATTACTTCCATGTAAAAGATGAGGAAATTACATATATAGAGAATGTAGATTCAAGTGAAACTACACTAATTATTTCACGCAATTATTATTCCCAATTAATTTATCACTTATTTGTTAGTACATTCGCAGCCATAGCACCCTGTCATCCCATCCTGCTCGATCTTGAAAGCTAAGCAGAGTTGACTTGGTTAGTTCTTAGAGGGGAGACCGCCTGGGAATATCAGGTGTTACAGGCTAGGGACCCACTTCTGAAACAATCCACCATTGAAAACCCCAGGAATAGCAAAGGAGCATTGACTTATTGCCAGGCATGGCACATGTTTCATCTGTTGTACTTAGGGTCACTATGAGTAGGACCCAACTTGGTGGCACCTAACAACATCATTTGTGAGTACAGTCCCTTAGAGAGGACACTATGTGCTTCTTTCCCTCCACCCTCCATGCACATTTTCATTATGGTGTAAAAACTAATTTACTCCCTTCCCTGGACTGAGGATTTCACTGCCCCAGTTCACTCTCATCCCGCCCTAGGCAGAGAATTAGAATAGTTCAGAAATGCTTTATTCTTGGGTACTAGCTCTAGTCATGGTCCCAGGTGCCAAGATATAAGTGATTTTTTTTAATCCAGAAATTTTAGAAATGTTGAAACATTTTCAAACAATTATAAATTGAGTTCAGGGATCTAGGTACCACCATGTCTCTTCACTTTCAGAATCATGTTCAGCTGCTCAATTAAATAATAACAGGAAGCCCAGGAGATGCTCTGGCAAGCTAAAGGCAGCTAGAAATGTACTAAAAGTAGCAATTTGGAATTTTCTACTCTGTCTCCCCTGAAGATAAGTTTAAACATTTACATATTTTAAAATTCCCTAATCTGACTTCCTATCTGCATAGGATAATTCTATCTGCATGCTATCTGATTTGTAATCATTATAAGTTAATTTCTCTCTCAAAGGCAAAATCTGAAGAAAGAGTATATATACATAAACGCAGAGCATAGACATTTATGTTTTCATTCCAAGGCATCCCACAACTGATGTGGTTTTACTCTCCTGTTTTTATGATGCGCAGAGATGTTGCAAATCAATGTTGTGCCTTTTTGCCACCTAGTGGGAAATTTAATTTTGCTATTTCTTCTCCAACTCTTTCTTTAAGTGATGATGGAAATCTATGCAAGCCAAAGCAGAAGAGAGGAAGACTATGCCTATGTCTTCGGCATTGAATAACAGTAAGACAATGAGCAGTGTAGAGAAAAGATGTGGCAGAGTTTAGAAGTGTGTGAATACCATTCTCCTACTGTATTTTCAAGTCTGATATTCTGTGATATCATTGTCCTTTCATTTCTCTACATTCTTCTTTTAGATTACATTCCACCAGATCAATACTGTCCATAAAATCTTATTCTGAAGTGTACAGCCCTAATAAATTAGTTACATCCAAATTCAGTGTGCCTATAGACTTCAAATTCTGTTGAAAGAGAGAAAAAAATAAATCAAGGCTAAAATGTCCAGCTACTAAAAACCTACATCAATAATAATAAGACCTTGAGTTTAATGAGAGTTTATGATGTATAAGATGCAAAATGATAATGCATATGAAATGCTGAGCACAGTGGCTGTCACATAGTTAAGACCCAATACATCACAGTTATTGGGTGCCAAACACTGTGTTAATTACCTTATATTTATTATCTTGCTTTATCTCCACTAATGCCTTGAAAGTTATAATTATTTTCTCCATTTTACATTTGAGGAACTGAGACTCAGAGAGGTGCACTATTCAATGGAAAAGCCAGAATTTAACTCTTTATGTGTATGGACTGAAAAATCTACTTTATAATATACACTCTTATTGTCCAAATAAATTAATGCACAAAAGAAGAAAACTTTTATGCTTCTCTTAATGAACAGTTTCTTAATATATGATTTCACAGCAATCTTACCAACTTGTGTAGAATAACATATCATTTTCTTTGTATGAGTATGTTAGACCAAGGAACAAATGGATCTAAAGTTAAGTGCAAAGTCTGTGAACAGATCAATAAAGGTCTTACAGGGATTCAGGTACCTAAGAGTGAAAGCCCTGTTTTTTTCAGATGAACTCTTGATGGAATTGTTACTATTCAAAATAGTAAGATAAAATCTTGGTTGTCTGGCCACCATGGTTTAGTGGAAGAAATGCTAATAAGGGAGAGGAGAGTAGTATATCTTGGTGTCATGTGAAAGGACATACAGCATCGTCATTATGACTATGGACTCTGGAGTCAGACAGCGTGGGTTTGAATGATGGCCCTGCCACTTACTAATTCTGTGGCTGTTTGTGCACTACTTAAACTATGTATGCTTCTGTTTCTTCATCATTAAAATTAAAAGTAATTCTACCTACTCTGTTGGGTTATTGAAAACATGAGTAACTTAATATAAACCCTTACAATGGCTGAGCAAATAATGCCAATAAATCTTTGATATAATAATAAATAAATATATTGTTTATTATCAGTATCTCTTTATATCTAATCATTCTTAGGACTTATGAAAAAATAGAGACAGCTCACTAGATTCAAAGTTAACTATATTAATAAAAAGACAGAAATTTTATTCCCAAGAATTTCCCCCAGAGAGAACTCCATCTTGACTATAAGCGCGGATGGTTATGTAAATAGTGTGAAATTTAGGACCTCTTGACCCCCAAACCAACCCAAAGGGTATAGAGTTGGGCTGCCACATGTTGTTTAAAAAGAAAATAAATAAATATAGATTAAATTGTCCTGTGTAATACAAGTATGTGGACTTCTCAAGGGTGAGGTGTGGTGGATATGCAGGTATGTAAATGGGAGAAGAGATAGACCAGAAAGGTAGAGGAAGACTGAAGAAAAGGTGGGAGAAACAACTTTTTAGGAGCTAAAGGAACAAAGAAAGCTTACAAAATTATCTAAGAAAGGGATTTCAATTTGTGTGCTAAAATTGAAACTCATTCCTCTATGAAATATAAATTAAGTTTGATCTTGCTAATGCTTTTATGTGAAAAAATTATTTCAAAAGAACAGGTGTTCATTCTTGGGTTCAGGTGGATACTATGGAAAACAAACAACAAACAAACAAACAATAAAAATGCACAGAGGCAAGGACTAGAGGCAAAGGGGTTATAAGAGCAAACATTGCAAGGTATTGGTAAAGATTATGAAGACAGCAATGAGTACTCAAGGGAATGGGATTGGCTGGAATCTTAATAGCTAGCACTTACCTCTGCCTTTATTTATTTATTTGTTTGATGGGCTGTCTATAGTGGTGCTGGGGGTCAAATCCAGGGCCTCAAGCATGCTTGGCAAGTGCTCTTCCACTGAGCTTTACACCTGCTTCCCACCACCTTAATTTAATTGCTTTAATGATGTTTTAAAGCTAACAAAAGACCAAGACATTATTTTATTTCATTATTAATTTTAACATAAATTGCTAAATTAAACTGGAATATATAGATGGGGTACAAGGTAATGTTATGATGTTTGGAAACAATATGGAATGTTTAAATGAAGGTAATTGTCACTTCCATCATCAGGAATATTTAATATTTTGTGATAAGAACATTTGAAACTTATTCTCTTAGTGATACTAACATTGACTATGCTCAGTTATTAGCTATATTCACCAGACTGTAGAGTAGGATTTTAAAATTAAACTTATCCCTCTTAACAGATGTTTTATACTCTTTAACTCTCATCTCTCTATTCTCCTCATCTTCCATACTTTGGTAACCACCAATACTCCTTAGTTTTTAAACTGCAGGGCTATACACAACAAGACATATAGGATGGTTTTTTTTTTTGTAAGACATTTATCAGTGATATGTTATTATATAGGATCAAGATTATAGACTGAAGCTGGGTGCTGTGGCTCACACCTGTAATCCCAGCAGCTCAGGAGGCCAAGGCAGGAGGATCGCAAGTTCGAGAACAGAGGCAGTCTGTATAATTTAGCGAGACCCTGTCTCAAAATGTAAAAAAAAAGTGGACTGGGGATGCAGTTCAGTGATCCAGCACTTGCAGAGCATGCAAGCATGAGGCCCTGGGCTCAACCCCCAGTACCACCAAAAAAAAAAAAAAAAAGGAAAGGGAGAAAGAAAAAGAATAAAAGGATTATAGATTGAGAATATTCTACAGAGGAGGAAAATAAGGGAAAGCAATATAAGCAAAGACTAATGGGTCCCATCATAGAAATAAGGTACGTTAAAAGCTGAGTAGAGAGCTAGGTACAGTGGCTAATGCCTATAATCCCAGAGACTCAGGAGGTGGAGGCAGGAGGATTGCAAGTTTAAGACCAGAGGCAGCCTGGGTAACATAGTGAGAGCCTGTCTCAAAATAAAAAAGTAGAAAAAAAGGGGGGGCAAAAACAGTATAGACTAAAACTCATTTCATTAATAACAGATATTCTTAATTTTATAAATATTCACATCCATTAGCTCATATAATCTTTTTGCAAAATTTATTGAGGTAAGGTAGACATTGTTCTTCCCATTTCATGGAACCAGTCCCAATAATATTTGAAAAGTTACAAGTTGTTTTGTTGTTGTGGGTTGTATATTATTTTTTTTAGTACTGGGGATTAAACCCACAGACTCATGCATACTAGGCAAGTAATCTATGACGGAGTTATATTACCAGCCCCAATAAGTTATTAATCAGTTACATATTTAGTAGAAAAACAAATTGGGATGCAATCCAAGTTGTCTGATCACTGGCCTGTAGTTCATTTGTTCTTTCAGTTAATAAGCACATATTGAGGACTGCCCTGCTCGAGGCCTGCAATTTAAGGTCATTAACTACAAACTAGGTCTTTTGGGGAACAAAACCTAGAATGGAATAAATGTCTAGCAGGAATGGGGGTGTGCGTTCAGAGTTTCTTCCTCCTATTTGTACCCCAAATCAAATATAGCCTTGCAATAGAGCTAGCTTTATGCCAGCTCACATGCCAGACTCAGGTCCTGCTAGAGGGTACATAGATATTTGTAGTCATATATATGCTTTAGATACTCCACCATTCTATCTGCTCTGTTTCAAGGACAACCGTGGCCACTGGGTAATATTGCTTAATTTCAAAATTTATTTTTATTGCCTCTGATTGGTTTAAGCAAATATAATTAACATTTCCCCATGGTACATGGGATATCAGAGGCTAGATTCCACAGAACTTTCAACAACTTCAGCATAAGTAAATCCATGTTTCATATGCTCACTTTCATCATCTGTAAAATGGGAATATTTATATTCTTGAGCTCATAGAGTCACAGAATTACTGGATGGATTTATGTACAAAAGCATCAAACAAATTTTAAGTGCTTAATAAATATTATACTTCGTTCCTGTTATCATTTGTAATAGTCTTTTACAGAGATGAGAAGTCTAATTATTTAACAAAGATCACACACCCAGTAAGGAGTAAAATCTGGCTCTGATTCTAGAGCCAGAGATTTTAATTACTCAGCTATCCTAATTCACAAAAGTAATTATATCTGGCAATGAGACTGAACCAAACAGTCAATGAAAATGAAGTTAGAATGGCAAGCATCAGAAAAAGAAAAAAAATTGCAAAACCCTTTACAATAACTTGATGATGAAAGCAATGACTAGATTCAGTGAAAAGAGATTCAAGCTAACGAGCCTCAGGGCCAAAAAGTAAGAACAGGGATTATGATCTTAATGGCTCATTTGCTTCTAGACATTAAACCAGTGAAGGATGGAAAGAGTATTGAGAGCTAGCACACATCAGAAACCATCCATGCTCCTAAGAAATCACAGGAAATTCAGAAAGGTAACATGAATAGATAAGATAAGCTGGCATAGAAAAAGGAAGGACATTTATAATGGACGTTTCCACACAAAAGCTATTTTTACAAAACCTCCCCCAAATAAGAAATGTAAAAAAACAAAAGTCATATAGCTTAGTGTTCAAATGGGAAAAATGAAAAAGAACATAGCAAAATGTACACCTTTCATAAGGTTTTGAATGATATTATGTTTCAGTATTCCTTGGCAATTGACTAATTTTTAATTTTTGATACACTTTTTTCAAATAATATTGTTCCATCAAAAGCACAGATCTATCAGTGTGTAGCTGTTACCTGTTAAATTTCACTTTTAGGAATCAATATATGTTCCAGTTATCTATAGCTATGTAGTATCATAACCTAAGACTGAATGCAACATTCTATGATATCTCACAATTCTTTGGGTTGATTAAATGATCCATGGGCTCATTTGCCTGTGATCACATGTCTGTTGATTTCAGCTGGGTCAAGGGTGAGCTTAGGGATGGAGTTAGCTGACACAGTTAGAATGGCTGCACCTCTCTTCCCATGTGGCTTTTTATCCTTAGATTTCTTTTCAATATAGAAATTTCAGGGCAGTGTTTCAGTATGTTGAAAGTGGAAACTGCAAAACTACATCACCTAGGTAACTGTTAGCTTTCTGTCACTAAAATGAATACCTGAGAATATCAACCTAAAAAGATAAGAGGCTTATTTAGGCTCACAGTTTTAGAGGTTCCATTCCATGATCAATTAGCATTTTTGCTTTTGGGCCTATAGTGGGGCAGCATATCATGTGAGGGATACACGGCATGACAAAATGCTCACTTCATGACCAGGAAATGAAAAAAAGAAAGGAGGAAGAGATCAGATTCCCACAGTCTTCTTTAAGGGTACACTTTCAGTGATCTAAAAACCTCCCACTAAGCCTACCTTGTAGTTCCCATCACCTCCCATCAGCACCAACCTGGATACCAAATCTTTAACACATAGACTTTTGTTGTTGGTGTTAGGTGCCTTTGAGTTGATGTCCTACTCACAGCGACCCTATGTACAACAGGCGAAATACTATTGTCAGTGCTTTCTCTCTGGTTTTCAATGGCGGATTGATTTTTGGGAGGGGGTTCCCAGGTCCTTCTGACAAGCCTACAGCACCTTGTGTTTCCAGATGGTCTCCCATCCAAGTACTAATGAGGCCCAACCCTGCTTAGCTTCCGAGATCTGACGGTATCCAACTCCACAGTGCTACCGCTGTAGGCAATGGACCATTAGGGGACATTTAAGATCCAAACTATAACAATTACATTCTATTGATCAAAGAAAATCACAGTTTCAGCCCAGATTCTATCAATGGGAAGAAAACACCATTCCTGATGATAAGAGCTGTAAAATATTGTAGTCGTTTTCCTTTTATCTTTGAAAATGTGATAGATTGAAGGGTACTAGAGGACCTTCTGACTGGTATTCATTTCTTTTGTATATTATGAAATTTAGTGACTGCCATAGTCCTTGGAAACCTTAAATGCATGAATGTTTCATCTCCCTCATGACTAATGACTTCATTTGATTCTTCCTATATATTTTCTTTTAAGTTATAATATAAAAAAATAAGCAAGTATGAACTTTGTACGTGATCACTGAGAAATCCAGATTCAAGACAGTGTGAAAAGAATAGATGTGCTTCCTTACAGATATCTAAACTTTCTTCATTTAAAGGATTAAAGATTAACCTCAGAGATTGGACATGACGCGTCTCAGGACTCTTTCCATGTCTTTCTCTCATGCATATTATTTGGGCTCATTTGTGACATATAGGATTGAAACATTTGTGATATACAGGATTGAAACTGCCAAATGCTTCGAGCCAATTTTGTAGTTATTAGAAAAGTTAGTTTTTGGAAAAGGATTCCTGGAAAGAATGTATCAAAATCTGAGTACTTTTAGAATGATACCTTCTTATGTGAGATTTTAGAATCTAAAATAAAAGAAACTTGAAGGATATCGATTTATTATACTAATCTCTTGCACCTTTGCTTCTTTTCTGTGTTCTATTCTTCATTCAAAAACCTACCTTGGCACAGAGGCAGTGGTGATGGTGGCATTAGTGACAGCCTGGCCCGTAGTGCCTGAGAAACCCAAGCATGAGGATGCCCTACCTCGTGTTTGGGCTGCTCTGATGCTTGGGGCAGAAAATATGCTTTTGGGAGAAGTCTAAGATTAGCCAGAAAAAATATAACTGAGTAAATGTTCCTTCCAAATGTCTAATGTACAATGATAATGCCATTACTATATTAAAAGAGGGTGTATAGTTTCATTAGGATAGAACGGTATTTTAGGAACATTTCTCAGTTTAGATCCAGTCTGAAAAAGTACTTTTTCTCAGAACACTATATACATCTTGTGAAGTAAAGCAGCCCAAGATGCAATGCCACAATTCCAGCAGATATCTAATAAGGCCTGCAGTGATATGTGTTGCTTAATCCCTATCAGCACCACATCTGATAAACCACACACCATTGTTATATGAGACCTGCAAACACGGCACAGCTTTTGCTTATTTACTATCCTATGAGTGTTTTTTTTTTTTTTTTTTTTTGGATTTTTTTTCAGAATGTTCAGAAGCAAATTTCAAGATTTCTGGGGACATCTCAAAATTTTTCTATTGAAAAATTCTTAACTAATTAATTTAGTTACAGCTGGGCATGGGGGCACACTTCTGTCATCCCAGAGACCTTGGAGGAGAGGCAGAAGGATCGCATATTCAAGGCCAGAGGCACCCTGAGTATTGCTCATAGCTCCTACTGTTAATAGTTGTATCAAGCCATGTTCAAATAAAAGTAAGTAAAGGTAATGTCAAATGCTAAAATAATAGTCCATATAGAAAAAAACATGACAAAACCATGAATATTTACAAGTTGGGGATGAGAAAACAACAGTAGCAGGAGGAAAGAATTAAGGAGTGGAGTTAAACAGAATAGATTCTTCTGTGTGAAGGAAACCTTGAGGTTAAAAAAAAAATGTTAAGATCTGTGCATTAAAAATTGGACCAGAAGAGGTAGATAAGAAATTAGGTCTGGAAGTAGAAGTAGGCTTTTTCATTTCTAAGTAGCAAAACTTGACTAAAAATACAAGTAATACAGTGTTATGTTTGAAACCCAAAATGGGATTAAATTTCCAGCCAGTAGAGGGAAAGAGAGCTAATAAACATTGAACACCACTTGGCATGAAGCAGGCAAAATGACAGATACTTTATATCATGTTTTTTTTCTCCTATGTAGAATATATGCAATAATAATAATAATAATAATAATAATAATAATAATAGGAAGGAAAAGGTAGCCAGGAAGAATGAGAAGCAAGGATGGAAGAGTGCTGCGCTGCAGTCTCTGAGGTCCCAAGTTCAATTCCCAGCACCGCAAAAATGGGAGAAGGACCTGGCAATCCACTCCCAAGGCAATCCCGAAACAGTCAGCCATTGAAAACTCTCTGAGGGTCGCTATGAGTTGGATACCGACTCGAAGGCACTTAACAACAACAACAACAATGTACATGCATGAGAATGTCATGGTGAGATTCATTATTCTACACAATGAATATATGCTAGTTTTTATAAGACCATATATTTTATAGTTATATAATTTGATCATTCTAATTCTCACCTACTAGGTGTAATTGAATTTTGAATAGATAATATGAAATTTAAAGTGGTTAAGTATATTCCTCAATGACAAAGAAAAAAAGGAAAAAACACATAAATGTTTATATCAAAAGTTATCATGTTCTGGAAAATCTTTGAATAAAAAGTAGAAAATAATTGACATTCTGGAAAATATCTGTAGTTAGAGGATAATTGTAACCAACTACTATTAAAGTCTGTGTGGTTCTAGAATTAAGGCTTCTAAAGTGTTTTAAGTATGAACTTCAGAGAAGGAAAACTGAAAATCTAAACATTTGAAATAATAGATGTTTAAAAAAGAATTAAGGAACAATTACAGGTTATAACAGCAGGAAGTTCAAATATTCAAGAAATTGAAGTTCTCTCTGTTGTCAGCTGATGTTTTAATAGCTTTCAGAAGAAAAGACCTATACAAGTAAATGTAGGAAGTACTCATCTCAATAAAAAACGCACAAAAGACTTTTGTGCACACTGCACAAAAGAAGATATCCAACTGGTCAATGAACAACACATTACTCTACCTGTCAATGCAAATTACAACCACAAATTGATACTATTACTTATATACTACAATGCTGAATGTTATGGATTTATTTGTGCATATTATTCTCAAAATGCATGTGCTTAAGTCCCAATCTCTAAGATGACTGTATCTGGAAATAGAACTTTGAGTCTTGTCATTGTTAAGTGCCATTGAGTTGAGTCCCACTCATAGTGACCCCATGTACAACAGAACTAACCACTATCTGCTATTGTGCCACCTGGCACTCTTGTCTTCTCCGCTGTTAATGTTTCCAATTGTTTTAGGAGGGGGCTTCTGAGTCCTTCTCCCAATTAAAATTAAATAAGGTCATGATGGATGGAGCCTCATATGACCTTATAATAAAGAGAATAGATTCCTTTCTCTCTATGTGCACTCATCAAAGGCTTCATGAGGACATGAGTAGTTCATGGTTATGTATAAGCCAAGAAAAGTCCTCACTAGAAACTAAATCAGCTGATGTCTTGATCTTGGACTTTCTAGCCTCCAGAACTATGATAACTGTGTTTTATAAGCCACTCAGTCTATGGTATTTTCTTATGGAAGTCTGAGCAAATTAACACAGTTTGCTGACTAAAAGAGTTTGTAATAGTCAAAATCCAGACCAATTTGAGCAATAAGATTAGTATTATAGCCCAACTTATAAGTATTCATGAATCTAGGAATATAAATGAGTGCATAAATAAATAAATAAATGAGGAGAAGAGACAAATTCACATACAGAAGAATTGCAAATATTCTTTTTAGGTAACTTTCCCTCCAACAGGTGGGACATAACTCCTCATCTCCAAAGTACAGTTTGGATATAGTGACACCCTTCTAAGAAGTATTATAGGAGAAGGTGAGAAGGGAGAAATAAGTTTACAGTGGAGATTAACAAGCACTATCTCAGCTAGATTATCAGAATCATTCCCTACATTAATATATTATTGTACACTAATTTAAGTCTAATCCTGAGAAAACATGGAACAATTTCCAACAGAAGGAAATTCTACAAAATAATTGTCTAATGCTTCTCAAACTTGTCAATATTATCAAAAATAAACCAGCTTTACAAAACTGTCATAGCCAAAAGAAATTTTAAAAGATATCGGGCATGGCATATAAATGTAATATGGAATCTTTGGTAGAATCCTGGAACAAAGGATGCTGGCAAAAATGAAGGACACTTGAATAATAATAAATATGAACTACTTAATAATAATGCACCACTATTGGCTCATTAATTGTAACAAATGTACTATCCTAAACCAGGCACACTGGTGCACGCCTGTAATCCCAGCGGCTCCAGAGGCAGAGGCAGGAGGATCACAAGTTCGAGACCAGAGGCAGTCTGCATAACTTAGTGAGACCCTGTATCAGAAAAAGTTAAAAACTGGGATGGGGGTGCAGCTCAGTGGTCCAGCACTTACAGAGCATCTAAGTACGAGGCCCTGGGTTCAATCCCCAGTACCACAAAAAAAAAAAAGTACTATCCTGATATAAGATGTTTTTAACAAAGGAAATGGAGACATTAGCATAGATAGGAACTCTTTGTACTATCTTCACAAATTTTCTGTAAATCTAAAACTGTTCTTAAAAAAGGGAATTCTTAAAAGCATTATATTGAGCCAAAGAAGCTAAACACAAAAGAAAGCACATTATGTGATGTTATTTATATATAATTCCTGAACTGATAAAACTGATGTTTGGTGATACAAAAAATAATAATAGGCTTTGTGTAGGAGGTGGAGATTGATGGGAAAGAAAGATAAAGGGAATTTCCAGTGATAAAACAGTTTACACATTCATTGGAGTAGTGGTTACATGGTATATAAGTGTAATGAGATGCCTTTCTCCCTTTTTGACATTTGACTGTTGTCATCTTTTAATCTTAACTCTACGTAAACTTGGGTCCCATGTCTTCAAAAGGTAATAATGCATCTTGTGTGACTGCTCCTGTGGAACAGGCAGGAGGTTCTAACCATGCAAGCCATGTAGGAACTCTCACCCTGGATCCATTCCAAGGCACAAGAAAAACTCGGGCCAGCCTCTTTCCTTCTTCTCATAAGCCATGACATGCCTCCTTGAGAGACCTGCCTTGTTCTTCCCAGAGAACTAAAATAGGTAAGTAATGAAACAGTTCATAGCCTCTTGATGTCTGTGTGTCAACATCCAAATAAAATTTTTTGAGAGGGGGTATTCCTCTGCCTGTACAGGTGACCATAATAATGAACTTGCCAAAACTCATTACACTCACACTCTATTACATTTCATAGCATATTAATGGACTTGAATTTCTTAAAGGAACATTGGAAGAATAAATATTTTTGAAAGCTTATATTTCCTAAAAACTCTTCTTAATCTTTCTTGAGGTGGCCAGATCATTTTATAATAGAATATATAATGCAAAATAATCATATTCCAAGTCACTGAAGAAAGGAATCATTGTAGGAGGCATAGAGAAATATCAATGGTCATCCAAGGATGAAACCATCTTTAGGATCTGAGAGAAGAGAAGCACAATTAACTGAAACCAACCCTGCACTCTGAAATAAGAATATAAGCATTCTGAATTCTAGTCTGAGCTCTATTCTGAGATCTCTGTGTGACAGTGCACAAGCCATTTACCCACTCTGGGTTTGCTTTTATTTCTTTTTTATTACATATATTCATTTTACAGAATTTTGGCTTTTACTATGCCATTTTCACACGTGTATCACATATTTTGATCATATTTATCCCCATTACCACCTGTTAATACTCTGTACCCTTCCTGCCAGTCCCTTTCTCTTCCCAAATAATCTCCTTAATACTTCCATGTCATTTTTAAAAATCTAGATTCCACATATGAGAGAAAATACGTGACATTTGTCTTTCTAAGCCTAGATTATTTTTGCTTAAAATGATGATCTCCAATTCTATTAAATTTCCTGCCAAGGATATATTAATCCATTTTGTGTATACACCACATTTTCTTTATCCACCCATCTGTTAATGGGGAGGACCTAGGCTGATTACATAACTTCGTGTTGTAAATGTCACAATGAACAAATATATGTTTGTATTAGATTAGGCTATGCCTGTTGTAAATTATTCCATATTGTATAGAACAGTAGCTTTTAGCTTTGCTTAGCCTTGAGTCATTCCAATTTATAAAGCAACAGTTTTGACATGAGGTACTCCATGTTGAGTATAAGGGCCAAAATTGAATGACTACATCTTGTTTACACAAGTAAAAAACCACCATCTGCCAGCACACTATGAGGCACAAGATAATAAGTAATTCATTTGTACCAATAAATAATTACATTTGTGAGTATATGAAATCATATCAGAAGCACCGAATATACAAGCTTATCTATCAGTCACACCAGAGTATAAACTCCTCAGGTGGGGTTGAAAAAGAGAAGAGCCCAGGGTTAAGATTTGGCGAGCACTGTTACCTGTCTCCAGATCACTTGTCATGAGCCTTGGCCAGGAAAACTGCCAAAGTGAATGACCTCTGCCTCTGTCCCCTGGCTCCAGTTTAAGCAGTTTCCCCTGCCAGTGACATACAGCCCACTTTAACGCTGGGAAGTGCCAGCCACTCCAACCTCCATTAGGCACTACATCCTAAATAGATCTGTGCCTGCAGTACGTAAACTTCTTATGTGGTTTTCTTCAGAGACTTTTCCTTGAGTCTGCATATTGAGCACAGTCCCTCTGAACTCTACAGTTTCTTTGATCCTTTTGCAGCCATTCTGTAGCATGTGTGTATGTTTGTACTATTGTGCAAAGGATATATGTGATCTCAGTGTTAGTATTAATAGCTAAGGATGAAATAAAAAAATGTGGTTGCAAATGACAAATACCAAGTGAAGTAAGTAGTTCTTGGTGAATTACAGAAAATGAATTGTACCATGTGAATTTATTATTATACAATAAATTCTTACATTGTGGAGATGACACAAATGTATCTGTATTTTTCTGACATATATGGTTCACTCATGACTGCAGATATCTTTATTGTAGGCTCTTTTTGTTGTCTTTGGGCATATACTTAAGGATGCTCTAGCTAGATGGTATGGTAGTTCTACTTATAGTTTTTTAAGGATTCTCCATACTTATTTCTATAATGACTGAACTAACCTTCCCAGAAACATGTGTAAGTGCTCCTTTTTTCCTAACATCCTCACCAACATTTGCTGGTTTTAGTTTCTTGATGTGAGGCATTCTGACTAGGTTGAGATAGAATATCTATTTAGCTTTGATTTGCATTTCATTGATGGCTAAAGATGTTGAACATGTTCTCATATATTGATTGACTATTTATACTTGTTCTTCTCAGAACTGCCTTTTCGGTTTATTTGTCCATTTACCTACTGAAAAATTTGTTCTTTGGTGTTTAACTTTTTGAATTGATTATATATTGTGCGTATTAATCTCTTGTTAGATTAAGAGGTGGTGAAGATTTTCTTCAATTTTGAAGGCTATCTCTTCTCTCCTTTAGTTTTTTCTTTTGCTGGGAGAAGCTCTTTGATTCGATGCCATCCCATTTGTCAGTTCTTGCTATTAGATTCTTACTCAGAAAGTCACTACCTATGCCTATATACTGAAATGTTTCCCTTATGTTCTCAAAGTTTCAGATGTTACATTAAGGTTTATGATTTATTGGGTGAGATACAACAATGTAGTTTCAGTCTTCTACATGTGGATATCCAGTTTCCTTAGCACAATTTGTTAAGAGCCTGTTTTTTTATCCAATGGATATTTTCAGCACCTTTGTCATAATCTGATATGTGTAGCTTCATGGGCTTATTTCTGTCCTCCAAGCTATTCACTTGATCTACATATCTGTTTTTTCATGATAATTTTGATTCTATGCCTCTGAAGTATAATTTGAAATCCGTTATTGTGATAACTCCAGGGTTGCTGTCTTTGTTCATGATTGCTTTGGCCATTCCAAGTCTTCTATGCTTCCATGTGAAGTTAAATATATTATTTTTCTATTTCTATGAAGAATTTTATTGGAATTTTGCTAAAGGTTGTATTGTAGGTTGCTTTCAGTATGCCCATTTTCACAATATTAATCCTTCTGATCTATGAACATAGGAGGTAATTTTGTCTTCTAATGTTATCTTCAATTTCTTTCTTTACTACTTTATAGTTTCCACTTCCTTGGTTAGTTTTATTCTTTGGGTTTGTTTGTTGTCTTGTTTTGAGGCAATTTGAGTGGGATTGGTTTCTTGATTTCTTTCTCAACATTTGTTATTGTTTCATAGAAAAGTTACTGGATTCCATACATTGGTTTTGTATCCTGCTACTTTGCTGAAAGTGTTTATCAGATCTAAGAATTTTCTGGTGGAGTGTTTAGTACCTTTTAAGTATTGTATTATTATAAAATTATATCATCTGAAAATAGGGATAGTAGACTTTTTCCTTTTTGATTTGTAACTCTCGTTTTTCTTTTTCTTGCCTTATTTCTCCAGCTACAAATTCAAGCACTATAACGAGTATAAACAGAGAAAGCAGACACTTTTGTCTCATTTCTGATTTTAAAGGAAATGCTTTCCATTTTTCCCATTTAGCAAATTGTTGGATATAGCTTTGGCATAATGTTTGGCTATAGTGTTTACTGAGGTATGATCCTTCTGTTCCTTTTCTCTTCAAGACTTTTGTCATGAACGGAAGTTTCATTTTTTCAAAGAATTTTTAAGCATCTTCTGAGATAATTAAAATTCCATTTGAATTCTTCTACTTACAATAAAAATATTATTTGGAGGAATAAATCCAATAGAAGGAATTTTCTATACTAAGTTTTCAATTTATTAGTCTATTGTCATGCACAGTGGAAGTCAAGATTTTGTTAATTTACAGGTATATCTAAATTGTAAAATATGGGTTTACCACATGTTTAGGAAGTTTTCTGCTTATCTGAAGCTCACATTCTTCAACTGAATA
>VMDO01013250.1:0-49019 GCA_007922755.1 Pedetes capensis
ATAGTCAGGTGCGGTGGTATACACCTGCATTCCCAGCAGCTTGGGGGCGAAGGCAGGAGGATCGCAAGCCCAAGATCACAGGCAGCCTGGGCAACCCAGAGAGACCCTGTGTCAAAAAGTAAAAATATGGGCTGGGGGCGCACCGCGGCGGTCCAGCACCTACAAAGAGAATAGGCACAAGACCCTGGTTTCATACCTCCATACAAAACAACACAATCAAACAACAACAACAAAAAAAAACCAAACCAAAACAAAACAAAACAAAAACCCCAAGAAACAAAAAACCACAAAAGCAAAACAAAAACAAAACAAAACAATGCATACACGCTCGCACACACTTATTAAACACTTCTAGTCAGGTGCGGTGGTGCACGCCTGCAATCCTAGTGGCTTTGGGGGCAGAGACAGGAGGACCACAAGCCCGACATCAGAGGCAGTTTGTGCAACCCAGAAAGCCCCTGTCTCAAAAAGTAAAAAATATGGGCTGGGGGCGCAGCGCGGCTTTCCGCCCACTTGGGAGACCACTTGGGAGAACCAAATCCTCTTGTGGGTGGGATGATATTCAACCCCCCCAGAGAGAGTCTAGTAGGTCTGCCATGCACGGCGATTGCGCTCGAAACTGTTCTTATTGTGTGTAATTGTCCGGCAAGACTCTGCCAGAAAGGAGCACTCTGTCCTCGTGGTGCTCAGCCTCCTCCGCAGACCTCACCTTTCTCCACAGTGCAGTGGGATGACTTAGGATCCCCTCTGGTGTGTCTGGGGTCCAGGCACATGTGTGCCCATATGTCTGTGGAGATTGCGTCTGCATGACTGTCCCGCCACAACAGGAGAGATGGAGCCACGTTTCAGCTCTGGATGTGTACTGCTGGCACTGGTTCCCCACCGCCACAACAGGAGGGAGGGAGCGATTCCGTGCTAACTCACCAGAAAACTTGCAGTTTGTGTCCCGTGGGCAGGGTGACAGTGTGATGTCAAGGTTGCATGCTGTGTTGTGTTCGGCTCCCGTGTGTGTGTGGGCGAAGTCCCCTCCGAGTCTCCAGGATTCTATCCTGCCATCTGCGGGAAAGCGAAATGGCGGAATGGCAGTCCTGCCACTGACCTCTGTGTAATTCTTCCGAAGCCAAATGCTTGATTTCAGTGTCCATCCAGTTTCATCCTCTGTCTCCCAATCTAAACTATCACTGTTTCTATCTATTCAATGTGAGTTCTAAACCCCTCATCGAGGCTTCCCTTTACTCTGGGAGAGAAGGCGCGTGTTATCTGTCTGCCATCTTGATTTTTTCCCACTCCAGGCTGATTAGTTGACTTTTTAGTGCCTTCCACAGAGCCCCTGGAGTGGCGACTAGCACATCTGTTGCAATGTTTCTCTTCGCTGATTTGGGTCTGGAGCCCTGTGTGCTGCGTGCGCTTCAGGAAGCTGCACCAGAAGTTATTCGGCCCACCACCAGTGCAGTCAAACACCATCCCCTTACTGCTTCATGGCCGCCACATCCTTTGCGCTGCGGAAACCAGCAGTGGCAAGACTCTCAGCTACCTACTACCTCTCTTTCAACGGCTCATGGGCCGGTCAGGCCTAGACTCTCGCTGTATCGCTGCTCCCCGGGGTCTGGTCCTTGTGCCTTCCCGAGAATTAGCCGAACAGGTGCAGTCTCTGGCGCAGTCATTGGGCGGCTCCTTGGGCTTGCAGGTATTAGAGCTGGAGGGAGGCCATGGCATGCGTAGGGTCAGGCTGCAACTGTCAAATTATCTTAGTTGTTTCTTTTTTCTGCTGATGCCCTGACTGACACAACAGGTAAAAGAGAAATAGAAAAACTACTTCCTGGGGCACATAGGTATTGACCACATAAGAAAGGAATGCATGTTGATCAAGGCAGGAAACAATCAGCCAAGCTTAGCCAAGTCAGATGAAAAAGAAGAGAAGATTAGAATGTGAAAATAATCTTTCCCAGTAGTAAATTTAAAACAAGCTGCCAAAACATCCCTTGCCTTTGGTTAGGCATATGCTCAGGAGGTGCCCTGTATTTATAGATCAGATTCAAGCATCATCAAGTGTGGAGTGAGGTAGCCTAAGCAGACTATCAGCTTCTATGTAGAAAATTGTTTTGTGTATGCTTTGAAAAGAAATCACTCATAACCATTTTATGACTCCTATGACTCTCTTTTCTTTCTGAAGGCAATAAATCAATTGGTCATTTTACAACTTTATTTTTAATTTGCTTTATGAGGTAGAGATTGTTTTTTCTGACTTTGACATTATTTGCAGGTCAGTTTTCACCCTTCTTCCCTCTTCTTCTACTTATGTTTTTAGATCTCTTGTTGTTGTTGTTGTTGTTAGGTGCCGTCGAGTCGGTATCCGACTCATAGCGACCCTCTGTACAACAGGGGAAACACTATTGTCAGTGCTTCTCTGCTGTGCATAGGGTTTTCAATGGCAGATTGATTTTTGGGAGGGGGTTGCCAGGTCTTTCTCCCAATTAGATCTCTTAGAAATAGGAAAAGAAGCCTTCTGTGGTACAATGCTTGACGCACGTACATGAGGGCCTGAGTTCAACTCCCAATAATGTGTAAAAATATGAAAAAGTGGAAAATATGTAATTGTTGAAATTCTCTAACCATGTAAACCATTTAGGTTAGGATTAGTAATAACTTTCATTTATTTCCATCTCCTTTTATTATATCTGCTGACCTATTCTTGATAAAAGGTTAGTATACTACTCTGAGGGATGGGTTAGCTCAGTTGGTAGAGTGCCACTCTGCACTCTCTGAGGCCCTGAGTTTGACCCCTAGCACAGCAAAAATGGTAGAAGGACTTAGCGGTTCACTCCTGAAACAATCCCCAAAACAATCACCCAATGAAAACCCTATGAATGGCAGAGAAGTACTGATAATAGTCCCGGTCATGGCACAGTGTTGGGGAGTGTTTCATTCTATTATACATAGGTTGTTAGGAGTTGGACCCAACTTAATGGCACCTAATAAGAAAAACAACATACTACTCTGAACTTAGCAATTTACAAGTGTATAACTTATATACACATGCATATATATTTTGTTAGTTAATTTTCTGTCATATAATTTCCTTTAGTCTTGAGTCCAAGTATTCACATATTGATGCTCATATTGCTAATATTGTATCAAATGATTATAAGTTTTAATTTTACTACTAATATTTAAGTTAGAACATGGTTATGAATTACATTGGGGACCAATCTCTCCATGGGGCTCTGAGCATGCAACATTGTTAATATACTGTTAGAATCAATGTTATTGTTAATGATAAGGGTTTTTCATTCTTGCTGCAAGTTGTTCTTTCTGCTGCTTAATAATAATAAATATCCTGAATTTTGCACATAGACTCACACATCATCTATGGTAACATCAGGATATTTATTATGTGAATTTCCTAACTTTGCAAAATTGGCATTATAAAATCTTAAATAGAGTTCCCCAGTAATTGGGGAAACAATTCTGAAACTAGTTTTATGAAACAGGTAATAGAGAATAATATGCCAATTAAAAGCAAGAGCTTTACAAATATTTTTAAAGAAAATTTTTCTAATTTGTTCCAAACTCAGAAACAAAATTACACTATGATACACAAATTATGGAGTTTTTAAATATGTAATTCTTAGATAAAAATATTGAAGATTGGATGTTTTCTAGTACTCCTTCCAGGTGTAGTATCCATACTGAACTTGGAAGTTTCTCATTGTTATGAAGTAATCTAGCATAGCGCTGATCAAAGTTATTTACAAATATTCTGATCATCCTCTTTCATCCTTGTTTCCCTAATTCCCTTAAAAGTACATGAAGCCATGTAACTTCCTTTTCCAAATGCATCATTACTGAGAAGAAATTTTCAGATGTAAATTGTGTAATTCATCAACACATCATCCCTCCAAGGGGAGAAGTGTTTAAGTGTGTTCTGAGTGAGAGATGGCTGCCTTTGGTCTGAGGGCCTATGTAAATATGATGAGCAGAACTGCACTGCACATAAAGCAGAATGAGAAGTAACCTTACACCTTCGAGATTCATCTGCAAAATTTCAGATTGGGTGAGAGATTTAATAGAGTTAAGACCCAAGCCATCAACCGTTCATTTAACTCAACGGTCAGAAGAGGGAAGCAACTCCAAAGCCCTGCTTCTTCACAGTGGCCATGAAAAACTGTGATTTCAAACTTACTACACCTGGCCTTTGTTTTCATTTATTTTCTTTCTATCAATGCAAATATTCAATCTCTTAATGAGTTTTTAGGTTCACTTAAGCAGTAGTTTTCATATTAGGTGCAATGAAATGTAAAATTTAAGAGGGAAGAGCATTTGTCTATCTGCACAGCTTTATCTTCAGGCTCTAGAGCAGTGCTGGCACATGGTAGACATGCAATATTTATTACATAGATTCACAAGACAGAAATTATTTTTTTAGCAGATATAGTCTGTATCTCCCAAGTGTACTACTATACCTCTTACTATGCCAGGTACTAGTAAGTACTCAGTTAATAATTGATGAATAAATGGATGAACAAACCTGTTTTCCTGTGTATAGCACCTGCCTCCTTTATCTTCTATACATACTTGTTCATTTATTATTCATTTATTCATTCAACACATATTAATTGAATGAGTTCTATTCCTGGGCTCTGTTCTCATTGTTTGGGATGAAGAGATATTAGTCTTTATGTAAGAAAAATATAATCTGGAATTCTGCGAGACACAATCAGCCTGTAAATTAATACGCACAAAGATAATTTTAAGTTATAATATAGGATATCCAGAAACTAAAATAGGGTAAAATGATAGGCTGATCATACATGATCAGGGAGGGTTACGTTTCAGCTGGAACTCATAAAAATCATTCATGTACTTCCTTCCAATTTTAAAAAAGTTTTTTGATATTTCTCCATTCCCACTTGAAGGAAGGAAGAATAATTCCAAGCATGATATTTACGACCTTCTACCATCCAAACTCCTGCAGCCCTAGCACCGTGGCTTCCAATGCCATCAGATCGTGGAAGCTAAGCAGGGTCAGGCCTGGTTAGTGCCCGGATAGGAGACCGCCTGGGAACACCAGATACTGTAGGCATGGGAGAAGGACCCAGCAACCCACTCCCAAAAAACAATCAGCTATTGAAAACTCTGTGAACAGTAGAGAAGCACTGACAATAGTATATCACCTGTTGTACATAGGGTCACTATGAGTTGGATGCTGACTAAATGGCACCTAATAACAACACAACAACTATCCAAGCTACATTTCCAGAATTAAATCTGGCTCCTCCTTTCAACAGCTTATACTACAGTCTAGTGGTTTTTAGTACTTACTGCCCATCTGAATCATCTGTGAAAGATTTTATGTTTGCTTTATGATCAAACATACTTTAACATACTTCTTGTTGTTGTTGTTGTTAGCTGCCGTCGAGTTGGTATCCGACTCATAGCGACCCTACACACAACAGGGGGAACACTATTGTCAGTGCTTCTCTGCTGTTCATAGGGTTTTCAATGGCAGATTGATTTTTGGGAGTGGGTTGTTGGGTCCATATCACAATGAACATACTTAGCATATATTAACTTTCTTTTGTGTGTGTGTGTGTGGTACTTGGGGGTTGAACCCAGGGCTTCACACATACTTTGCAACTGCTCTACCTCTAGGCTACACCCCGAGCCCATTTGCTTAAATCTCATTATTGAATATTATTCCATGTTTTGGGGTGCTACAGTTTTTTAACCAGTTTTTATTAAAAGACACATGAGATGCTTCCAGTTTGGGGCTGTTATTTATCTATGAACATTCCTGTGTCAGTATTGTGGAAACTTAAGCTTTTATTTCTATGGAATAAATGTCCAGTGGTATATTTGCTGAGTCATGTGGTAATCACATATCAGAAAATGCCCAAACTGCCCAACTATTTTCTTAGAGTGATTGTACCATTTAAATTCAAATCTGCAGGGTTTGAGTAGTGGAGCTTCTCTGCATCTTCTTTTGTTTTTGGTATTCTTTTTTTTAATCCCTTTATGATGAGTATGCAGTGATATCTTATGGGGGTTTTCACTTGTATATACCTAATGGCTAATTATATTGAGCATTTTTCATGTGTTTACTTGACTTTGTTTATGATCTTCATTAAAATGTCCATACATCTTTTGACAGTTTTCTAACTGAATTGTTATTTTTTTCCTTACTTCATTTTGAGGCTTCTCCTCATATTCTAGACACAAATATATTGTTGGATATATAGCTTACAAATATTTACTTCCATTTTGTAGTTTCTCCTTTTATCCTTTTCATGAAGAGATAAAATTCCTAATTTTAGTAAACATAATATATGAATTTTTCATTTTTTGGATTGTGCTTTTAGCTTAAAGTCAAAGAACATTTTGTCCAAGTTCTAAAATTTTTTCTCCTAGTATTTTCCTTAAAATTTTGTAGTTCTATTTAGATTTAAATTTGAGATTTCCTTTGAGTTAATATTTATATAAATTGTGAGGTTTTAGATTCAATTTTCTTTTTCTTTTCTTTTTTGTTGCCTGCAATGTTTAATTTATTTAGCAAAGGGGAAAGAAGTTTGTACATTCATCACTGAATTTCTTTTATATTTTTTTCAAAATCAACTGGGCATGATTATATGTATTAGAGAAGAAGACAAATATAATACCCCAATCTAAATTTTCCATTGAGAAAAATAGAAAAAGAAGGGAAAATCAATCCAGATTTTTGTTGTTAGGTGCCATTGAGTTTGGTCTGACTCATACTGACCCTATGTATGACATAGGGTTTTCAATGGCTGATTATTTTGGGATTGCTTTGGGAGTGGGCTGCCTGGTCTTTCTCCCAAATCTAAATTAAATAGAATAAAATGAACAAAAATTAGAATACATATCATTGAAACTGAGAAGAGGAAATCAAAAGAGAAAGTTAAGGAATCCAAAAACTAGTTATTTGAAAAGACCAGTCAAATTTATCAATCTCTACTAGTTAACTATGAATAATAGAAAAAGGATACAAATTACTAATATCAGAAATTAAGGAAGACATCACTGTAGATCCCAAGCACATTAAAAGGATGAAAAAGAGTACTACAAAACTCTATCCCCATAAATTTGATAACTTAGATGAAATTAGTTAATTCCTCGAAAGACACAAACTGCCAAAACTCTCAAGAAGGAATATGTAATCTGAATGGGGTATATAAATTAAGGAAATTGAGTTAATAATTAATAACCTCCCAAAGTATAAAGTACTAGCCCCAGATAGGTACACTAGTGAATTCTACCAAATAAACTATATAAGACATTATACCAATTCTCTACAATCTCTTTCAGGTGATAGAAGCACAATAAATATTGCCTAACTCATCCTATGAGGCTAGCACTACTTTGGTACTAAAACTAGACAAAAATTATTAAAAGAAAGCTATAGACACGTACTTTTATGAACATAGTTGCAAAAATCTTCAACAAAATATTAGCAAATTGAATCCAACAATGTGTAAAATTAATTATGTACCACAAGTAATTTGGATTTGTCTCAGGTAGCCAAGGCTAATTCAACATTTGAAAATCAATGAAGGTAATCCATCAGATGATCATATCAATAGATGATAGTTGCATGAAAAGAATTTCACCAAACCTAACACTCATTCATGATAAAAATGGGTTGTTTTTTTTTATCATGAAACTAGGAACAGAAGGAGAAGTTCTTCAATTTTATAAAGAATATCTTCAAAATACTTATGGCTAGCATCACACTTGCTGGTGAGAAACTCAAAGCTTTCCTACTTAGGTCAGATTGTTTCCTGCATTTGGGACGGTCAATCTATAACTTGTCCTTCAAGTTTTAGGCCAGAGAAATTGATGACTTTCCTCTTATGTAGAAAGCCAGTGATTTGTCCCTTTTCCATATTTTTACAGCATCTTATTTCCCCTTTTCCTCATAGAATTATTCAATTCCATCCTATAGTTGTGTTATCTGTAGTTGAATTTTAGAGTTTAGCACAGTATTAGTTTCAGTTAGCCAACTCCAAGAATCCTTAACACTTAATACTAAAAAATCTCAAACCATGTGAGTAGTCATCAAACTATGTGACTAATCATTCTGTCTACCCAGTATTATCCTGGTTTTTGTATTGAAATTCTGACATCCTGAGAAGTCTCTCAGCATTAAACATATCAGGATAGTTGATTATTCTACTTTATATACTGCTCTTTATATACAGAGAAGTATTTAAGGAAACATATATTACATATATAAATTCTAAAACCAATAATGCAGCAGCAGCATTTATGCACACAGATTAATATACATTCTTCTCCTTCCTTCCCCATCATAGTAATTGGAATATTATACAACCATGCTGGAAGGCTACACACAGGGCCTTTCCTATGTTGAAATAGAAGACAAGATTATCTAACCTTATGTCACAAATAACACACCCTCATAATTTATTGCGGAGGCTAATTTTTTTGCTAACACTTTTCATTTTACCCACACGATCTTATCTAGATGCTGAAACACAAAGTGGATAAAAAGTACATGTTAGAAATTTATTATTTTCAAATTGAAAAATAAATAAGCTCCCTCAAGAAAGTTTTGTCAATTATTTCTTAAAGAATTATGACATCAAAGACAGGTTATTTTGAATTGTATGTCAATACAATTTCCTCTACTTACAATGACAAAGTCATTACTCTGTTCTTTCAGTTGAATTATTCAGGTAACTTACTTTCAAATATTCTACAATCCCATGCTTAATTTGAAGCTAGTATTGCTTTAGATCTTGTAACAAATCTCACTGAAACTCACACTAGTAAATGGTACTGGGGATTCCATTCATATGTCACAAGCCACTTGTTTTTCAGTTGCCTGGTTTTATCACTTTTTAATGATTTGTCACATGTTTTAAAAGACCATGCGATTAATCTTATCTGGGTTTACTAAATTAGCCTGTAAATAATGTGACAAATCATTAAATAGAAAAGCAAATGCAAAACATTTAAAAATAAATCTATCATATTGCATTAAAAACCCTATAGTGTGAATGACAGGAACTAAGTACAACAAGAATAGAAAGCCTTTCTCATTTAGATAGGGAAAAAATAAGCATGCACTATGTGAATTCCCTGTGATTAAGCAGAGACAATTTTGTTGTTTAAAGTTTGGCCTTAAACAGTAAGGCATTTTGATATTTGCTTATTAAGCAAGGGCTCATTGCTGCTTCCTCCTCTCAGTTCACTCTCTGCCCAGCTTCACTTTCCCTTTCCTTGGTCATGATATGCAGTTCTCATTGATAACTTGTCTTATGGGATATATGGATTATGTTCTATTCTACTCATCCACTTTTCCCCAAGGCACCTTAATTTCTTTGTGGAAAAATAGTCTGTGCAAGGCTGAGTTTCTAAATTTCAGCACTTGCATATTTGGGCCAGATAATTCTTTTTCTTAGGAGCTGTCCTGTGCATGGTGAGTGTTTGGCAGCATCTCCACTCTCTGTCTACTAGATTCTTGTAGTGTTCTCTGATTGTGACAACCAAAAATGTATACAGATATTGCTTATGTCTTCAGGTGGAGAGGAAGGGCCTACTTGTACCCAGCTGGGAACCACTGGATTAGATCACTTGTTATGTGTTTATACTATTGAAAATATATGAGTCAGTTTCTTTAGATTTCCCTATATTTAAAAAGTATAGCAGAATTTTCAGTGGGAAGCTGTTGTGTAGAAAGGTAAGTCACCTACAATCATATTGTCTTTTCAAATTATTTAGAAATATAAATAATATGTATATATTTTTCATTGTTAATTTGGTATCTAGTGAACCAACTAGTGAAAATATGGCATTCAAATGTGACAGAATACAGAGAGTTGTTATTTATTGTTTACCTTATCTCGAACAGTGTTTGTAGCCAGAAGTATTTCATCACTAAAGACAAAACTAAGTAGTATTTCCAAAGACTTCTAGATTCCCTTGGACAGTCGTAAGGTGATTATCCATGGGTTTAAGTAGATATTTCAGGGTATATCTTAAATTACACTAAGCTTATATTTTAAAAAGCCTGCAGCTGTAGCCCTGTGGCATCTGATCCCTTCAGATCTTGGAAGCTAAGCAGGGTCAGGCCTGGTTAGTACCTGGATGGGAGACCGCCTGGAAACACCAGAAGCTGTAGGCTTGGGAGAAGGACCTGGCAACCCCCTCCCAGGAATCAATCTGCCATAGAAAACCCTATGAACAGCAGAGAAGCACTGACAATAGTGTTTCCCCTGTTGTACAGAGGGTCGCTATGAGTCGGATACTGACTCGACGGCACCTAACAACAACAACAACAAATATTTTAAAGATTACATGTGTTCTTATTTATAATATATTATAAAATTTTAAGATAAAGTTCATTTTTCCAGCAAATTGCTTTTCACAGTATATATCCAAATCATGAATTTTACCATCAAAAAAAGTCTTTTAAAGACAATATGAGCAGTATGGAATTGAAAGAAAAGATCATAGTTTCGACCAGATCTCACATAAAACATTTGATGCACATTTCTTAGATGTATAGTGTTATCCCTATGAATGGTGGAAAAGGTAATAGGAATCAAGTGTTGTTAGCTTAATCTAATATTTCCATAATCCTTTAGATGATGAAATAGCTCTGAAGAGGAGAGTTTCAAATTAGGTAAACCCTTCATGCAGGTTTTATTTTGTCCTTATTCTGATCTCAAGTGCTCTATATTATCTGCAACACTTGTTATTGTAAATAAACCAAGAAAAGTAATTTACAAGTAAGAAGTGACCTCAGGAAAGAGAAAGACTTATTTGCTCTGTGTTTTTGTTCCCCCTAAACATATTGTGATGCTGGATCTAAGCTTTTGGAAATTCTAGTAATACACCATATAGTGAGGTATATATACTTTTCATTGTGTTCATCATTTTGTCTTACATAAATAAACCAATAGCATAATATCTTACAGAAATCATCTTCATGTATTCACATATAAAACTATAGTTTTTCAAGTTAGAGTCACATTATTATAAAAAAATAGTTAATTACCCTATAGGTTGTTAAAATAAATGTGCCTCTATCAAACATTGACAGTAAGTGACATAATTTTACTGACTAAAACAGCACTAAGATTTATAGTGCTTTGAAGCATATCATTAATTACATGTCATATCAGAATGATTGGGAAACATTTGCATATTCAACATTGGTTGAGAAAATTCAGTGTACAATGATTCTCTGAGTTTTCACAATGAGGAAAAGTATTCACATATATGTACACACAGGTATAAATGCATAAGGCATATGCACATATGCTATGTGTAAATACACAATGAATTTATGACTGTTCATACTTATATAGCTATATATTGTGTCCATAAATGATGTATGTATCTATGGCTGTATATTTATTCTATATGTATAACTATATTTTTTATACTGAGACCTAGACATTCTTCCAAAAGTGTGGAGGATGCTAATATAGAATTTATCAAAGCTTATTTTTAATATTGGTCCCTAAAGGTCCTCAGAAAAAAATTTCTTTATCATTATAAGTTGAAGAAGGACTGAATGCTAAATTAATCTCATGGCAATTGTTGTTGTCAGGTGCCATCAAGTCGAGTCCAAATCATAGTGATCCTCATAGGGTTTTCAATGGCTGACTATTTTGGGGTTATTTTCAGGAGTGGATTGCCACATCCTTCTTCCATTTTTGTGGGGCCGAGGATTGAACCTGGGGCCTCAGAGAGTGCAGATTAGGCACTCCACCAACAATGCAAACTCCAGCCTGTCTTCTTGACAATAACAAATGCATATTGTCATATTACATATTTTGAAATTCCTGATGTAAATGGTGTGCTTTACTTTGTCTAATAAGTTGTATAGCTATAAATATAGATATTGATGAATCATTTTAACATTGTAATTGACAGCTTTTAACAGCATAGAGAATTGATTATTTAGCCAAACAAACTTGAGAGATATGCTTGCTTTTATTCCTGTTCAATTGGAATACCACTTTTTTTTTTTTTTTTAACTAGCCTTTGTGGATTAACACATTCTTGAATTTGGAATCAGAGGATTGAGATTTTAGTTCTCTATATTCAAAATGATTGTTGTTGTTGTTAGGTGCTGCAATTCAATTTTTTGTGAAATGTCCAGGAAATGAGATACTATTTAGGAAAGCTGTCTATAATCTTTAAAGTGCTTTTCTAGTGTTAATTCTTATTAGCTATTAATCAAGCTCAACCTAAAGGCCTCTAAAATGTTACCTATATCACTCAGAGTTCTTACATTATATAACATATTGCTTAATTGACTTCTGTTAATGCTTTGGCCTTTTTGCAAAATAGCAAGAAACAGTTAAATGTTCCAATTCCTAAGAGGGAGCACTTCTACAAACAACAGTCAGAATAGGGAAAAAGAAAATTAACGGTTTTCCACTAATGACTCATATTAGGCCTCTTCGGTGGTCTAAAGCAACGGATTACATCTTTTTATCATTTCTTCCATCTGCCTGTCACAGGACTACTAGGGTGATTGCTAGTTTTGTTGTTAAAAATGTCACCCTCTTTTTTTTTTTTCAGAATCTTTAAAAGTAAACACAGGAAAAGTGGTGTATACCTGTCATTTAGATCAAATAAAACAAAGGTCAATGGAAATACATTTCTCGTTTGAAGAGGCCCCCCTGCTGATTTTGTTTATCAGAAAATGGCAAGTTTTTGTTCCTAATGGACTGAAATTTAAATAAAATCTGACCCTGGAAATAAAAGCAGCCATTATGATGAAATAAAATTATATACTTTGGAGGAGAAATTGAATTAGAATGCTGGCTTTCTTTGGTTAAATTCTTTTACATAAGGAAATGAGAAAGAGAGGAAAAACTGTTGGATAAAGTGAGCTTTTTAAAAATCAATAATTGCTTCTAATTTACTTTTAAAAACTTAGTTTCAGACTTTGTAGAGTATCATGAATTACACTGAAATTTGTGTATTTCCTTACACAAGAGTCTAACTAAAACCAAAAGGACAAACTGATCTGCATTTTGGTAGTTCTGTTTAGCAAATGGAATTCTCAAAAGAAAGAAAATGTTTATAGCATTAAGTCTAAATATTCTTTAAAAGCTGGCATCATTTAACAATTTTAGCATTGTCAATAACATGCTTGAAAAATGAAGAAAATATTATAGCCTTTATAGGATTACATTTGATTATATCAAGGCAAAAAAGAGGATTTGCCATGAACATAATTTCAGTAAGAATGGTTCCTTAAAGTTTAATGGTGAGCTTCTCAGAATTGCCACTCTTTTAGTCTGTTTGCGCTCTCTCTCTCTCTCTCTCTCTCTCTCTCTCTCTCTATATATATATATATATATATATATATATACACACACACATTAAAATTTAATATACACACACACATACACACATTAAATTTTTTTTTAAATTACATTCCGGGAAAATGTTCTGAGTTGATGAATTTTAATCTCAATTTTTGTTATGTAACTCTTATTATTATATATTTTTTTCAGTACTTGGGGGTGAAACCCAGGGCCTCTCACATCCTTTGCAACTACACTGGGCTGCACCAGGAGCACATTTTAAATTTTTTTACTTTAAAACAAGTTCTCACCAAGTTAAGCAAGCTGCCTCTGGCCTTGAGCTCACTATCCTGCCTCTTCCTCCCAAATCGCTGGTATTACAGGTGTGTGCCACCATGCCTGGCTTGTGAAGCCTTCACTTTCAATTTAATTCTCTGTGAAAAAAAATTAAAGGTATATTTGTTCTTAAAATAGTATGTCTGGCCCTTAAAACATTGATGATATTTGTTGTAGAGAAAATAAGGTATCAAAGTCATACACTTCTATATTCTACAGTTCTGCTTTTGCGTAAATAAATGATATTTACTTAAATAAGTTATTTTTCTAGAGTCACCCTTATAAATCATGGCCCAGGTAAGAATATAGTAAGCAACATGAAATGGAAAGAAAGTCTCTATAGTAGGACCAGACTGCAAACAAAGCCCAACTCATCATTTATTAGGTGTGCCAGTTGATATAACATGTTCAACTTTTTAGACTGTCAACCCCCTTTCCCAGTATTTTCCCATAAAATTGTTTTGAACATTAGATGAGATGATCCATAAAAATTATCTGGCATGTAATAAAGGGTCAATGAAATCACTGAGCAAAAATTCATGTAGCAAACCATATGTGTTAGGGGATAAAAAAGGAATAATTATTTTATTCCCACTCTCATATAGCTTACTTTCTAGTGGTTTGAGTAAGAAAAGAAATAAAAATGAAGATAATTGTAGAAATAAAAAATGCTAGCGTATGATCCCTGAGAAAAATAAGGCATCTATGTCAACTGCCAAGTCCCTGAAATGCCCCTTTCATCCCCAATGTTCCTACCAACCAGAAGGAACAATGAGAGCAGCCAGGTGGGCCACTACCAGAATGTGTAGAGAAGGTTCACTTCTCCTGCGTATACTGGGAATTGGACAAGCAGAGTGGCTCTACCTCCTACACATACACCAATTCAGCTATTCCTTTCAGTGCTAGTCATATAGGGAAAAAAACAGCTAACAAGCTAATGATGACGCTGCTTATGTAGCCTCACTTATAAAACCTCTCTCTCTGCAGTAAGCAGTGTGGTAAAATTGGAACATTGTGGAGAACACAAGTGCTCATGGTCCAGCACCTGCCCCTGGACCTTCTGCCTAGTTTCCTGTCTAGCCCATGCCAATGGACACTCTCTTCCTTCTCCTCCTCCTCCTCCTCCTCTTCCTCCTCCTGCTTCCCTCCTCCTCCACCTCTCCTCCTCCTATTTCCTCCAACCCTTCCCTCACCCTCACCCCTTCCTTCCTGTTCTTCCTTTTCCACCACCAACTCCTCTTCGTCCTCCTCCTCCTCCTCCTTTTTTCTCCTCCTCCTCCTCCTCCTCCTCCTCTTCTTCTTCTTCTTCTTCTTCTTCTTCTTCTTCTTCTTCTTCTTCCCCCCCCCCCTCTCTCCTCTCTCTCTCTCTCTCTCTCTCTCTCTCTGTCTCTCCTCTCTCTCTCTTTGTCTCTCTCTCTCATATTGTCACTGGGTATTTTCTCTGGTATCTTGGCCAGAGTATACCAGGGCTGTACGCATTACAGCTAGGTAGCCCGTGGAATGAAACATGGTGACAGTAAGGACATAGGCACAAAGAGGCCTAATTTCTATATCAGGGAAGAGGTCTTTTGAGCTAGGACACATAACATTGCATGATGTGAAAAATACTGGTCACATTTGTATTGAGCATGGATTATAAGAAAGAGCTCTTTGAACTATCCATAGACTTCATAAATTCTCAGAATTTATAGATTTGAAATGTTTCTTCAGCTATTCCATTAAGCTTTTATTAAAAAGCATTAAATAAAGTGCTAATGCATTGTAATGCTTTGTTCTTAATTAGACAGTACTTAAAGTTAGGAAAACAACAATTTGATGGCCTAGAAGTTCACTATGTCTACATATTTTAACTACCTGAGGAAGCCTTGATGACGTGGACAAGAAAGTACTTCTGCATTCTCATCTAAAAAGCCATAACTTTGGCCTCTGGGAGGACAGAGCCTAAAAGACATTTACATAAAGTCACTAATGAAAGACATTTACAACATAAACTGAGAATTTCAAAAGCAAGAGATATTAAAATACCACTCAGTTTCTCCATCCCCATGTTCAATGATTTGCATGATAGAATGTATTCATGGTTTTCTTTGGGAAACCCCAAAACCATCTAGCTCTGCTTTAGAGTGATATTTGAAGAGTTCAAAACAAAATCCCACATTGGAATTTGATAGTGTTTATAGTCAGGTATTTTGGTTCATGAGCCCACATAATTTTTGGAGCTCATGTACCCTATCTGTGTTTTTTTCCTTATATTTTAAGGGAGCTACTGATTCACAATCATTGGTACATTTCCAAGAATTGTATCTGAATCTGCAGGAATATTCAAATCCTCATTTTTGCATAGCAGAAAATATAGACTTTAATAGTGTTATCCTGGTCAAAGGGAATACCTCATTGTTTCCTACAGGGAAAATATAGCATAATTCTTATAGAACAGGTAATCTTTGTTATACTTTGAAGAAAAATTCCAAGGTATAATTTGTTTTTTCCTAAGATTCTTCTTTACAAAATGCAGAAGAATAAAAGACACACTGACTGCAAACACTCTGAAATATATTCTGTGTGCTTTAAAGGAAGAAGATATTTGAGTATACTTACAGTCCACAGAACTAAATGTTTACGAGCACAAAATAGAGCCTCCTCACCTCTGTGACCACAGTTGTTTGATTATTTTAATCTATAGCTTATGAATTCCTTAGGATACACAGAAAACACTACAGCTAATCCAATTAGCTAATGCCTGAAATGCTTTCCCTGCAGATTCTGCTGGTTTCCAAAGTACTCACTCAAAATCCAGTATTTTATCTACTTATGCATCAATCAATTCTCCTTGTTTGCCTCCAAACTGTATATGCTCTGATTGCTTCAAAATGGACCATCTTTCTCTTCCCACTCTGACTCACATGACCCATTCCTAATGATTAAATTCTTATGGACAAAATTTTAAAGGGCCACTCTTCTGTGTGTGCTTTTACACATTTTCAAATGCCATTGGCATATGTGTCTTCCTGTGGGGCAATTATGCATGCAAATGTAGTAATTGTACATGCAAATTTCTCAGACCAAAAAAGATGGGAGGTTTCAACACTTGGCCCCAAAGTGGTCTCTCCCTCTCTAAATTTCTTGGGAACCTACCTTCATCTAAAGCTACTCCAGATGTTACCAGAGTTTTAGGAGAAAGCCCCAGCTCTGGGAGTTCCAACAGACAACAGAGAAGGCTTGGCCACCTGTTCCAAACATGCCAGTTAAAGAGATGAATGATGGTGAGAAACAAGTAGGAGATTGGGAAGAGGAACAGGAAAATAGTAGATGGACCTCAAGTCCATCATGTCAGGGTATTGACATGAGCTTTAGGTTTAAGTAGAAGAAGAATAAGGGCAGGGGTCAAGAGGTCTGCAGAATTAAAAAGCCCTGGTCAAATTGTGGGCTGGTTGATCATTATCTCAGTTCTGGCTCCACAAAGTGTTCCCAAGAATTGTTATTGCTGACCTCACTTGAGGGGAGCAGTCTGGTTCCCTCAAGACAATTACTCTTGCCTCAGGGAGCAGCCTTATCATTACACATAATTATCCTCATTTGGGGGTGGTCTGTCCTTTGAGTTGCACTATTGCTGTCCAGTAGTTTCAGGCCTTGTCATAGGGATGTTTATCCATCAGTCCTGTTCACCCTGGAATTCAGGGTGACTGCAGGAGAAGGTGACCCAGTAAGAAATATTAAGATGCAAAATAGCTGCAGAGGGTAAAATGGAGTTAGGCCAGGGACTAGCATCCACCTTCATTTTAAGTTGCTTAATGGGGCCTGGTTAGTACCTGGATGGGAGACCGCCTGGGAACACCAGAAGCTGTAGGCTTGGGAGAAGGACATGGCAAACCCCTCCCAAAAATCAATCTGCCATTGAAAACCCTATGAACAGCCAAGAAGCGCTGACAACAGTGTTTCCCCTCTTGTACAGAGGGTCGCTATGAGTCGGATACCGGCTCGATGGCACCTAACAACAACAACAATGGGCCCAAGGGAAGGATTTTTTTTTTAGCAAAAGCATTTCTAAATGCCTGTAATAATTATTTCTTTATACTTGAACACTCCTCCTTCTTTAGAGAATTAGGGTGTTGGCTAATCTGGCTTTGTGAGTTTTCTGGCTGGGTGACAAACTGTTGTTACTGTGGATAGGTGCTGACAAGTTGGGTCCAACTCACAGTGAGCCTCATAGGGTGTACAATGGCTGATTGTTTTGGGATTGTTTCAGAGTGGATTGCTGTGTCCTTCCCCATTTTGCAGTGCTGAGGATCGAACCCAGGGCCTCAGTGCACAGTGGCACTCTACCAATTGAGCTAAACCCCAGGAAAGGGACAAGTTGTCAGAGTTGAAACATGAGGAAAGAAAGAAAAAGAAAGCCAGACATTTAGGTTAGAGAATGCCAGCATCATTATAAAGCAGAATACAAGGGAGCCAAAGTCAGAAGATCTGGTTAAATAAATTCTTCAGAGTTTCTCCCCTCTTAAATAACCCCATGCATGGGGACTACAAAAAATGATGTTTGGAATTATCAAAAATGGTTCTTGTGAAAGGTCTGAGTTCATCTTTTTGTGCAGAAGTATCTGGTGGAAGGACTTTAGTGTCAGGTAATCATTTGTAAGAACCCTTTTTCTACAACCTCTGTGCTTTAGTTACATTTGGAAGGGTGTGCATAAGTGACTCCTTTTTGTTGTTTCTTTGAGACAGTGTTTTGCTATGTAGCCAGGACTGGCCTCCAACTCATCATCTTTCTGTCTCAGCCTCTCCAAGTGCTGAGATCACATGTGTGTGCTATCATGCCCACCTTGACTCTATTATGATTCTTAGAATTTCTCCTCTTGTTTCTGAAGTGTTTTCTCTGAAAACTTCTATCCTTAACTATCTTGTGGTTTATCTTTAATTGTCTGACCTTGCTGTGATGACATTTTGCCTTGGTTAGTCTGATCTCATCCCACATTGGAGGGGAAGTGACAGGTAGGGAGGAGTTAGTTCCAATAAGACCCTTATGGCCATATTTAAGCAACCAAGAGGTTTTAGAAGGAGTGGCTCTTAGGCCGAGCTTACCTGGAGTCAATTTTTAAAGTTTAATTCTGTCTGTCCTATAGGTGATGTCCTAGCATCTACTACTCAGTTTGCTTTGTTACAAGTGATATTTTCCAGAACATTAATGGGAAACAGTTACAAAGTTTTACAAGGAAAACACAAGACATAACCAACAAGAGCAAATATTTAAGGAAAAAACTAATTTGCATGAAAAAGTACTTGTGAGAGTTATTTTTCATGAGTTTGATTATAAATGCTTTATAAAAGAAGGATTAAAACAAAAGACAGAACAGCCATGGTTAGAATTTTCAAGAATGCTTAGTAACCAATAAAACAGACTAGCTATTTTCACTGTATACAGCATCCTAGAATAGTAATTCTGATTGAGAGCACAATATCAGGACCATGAAGCTTTTCTTACTATCTTTTTAAAAATACATTTAAATTTTTGTTTTAGTTTCAAGAATGAGATAATTTGTCAAAATGGGCTACTTTTATATATAAATCACAATTTGTCTTTTGGGAATGGAAATGTTTTCTATATGAAGTAGAATATAGCTGTTTACAGATGTGCTTTCCAGGTGACCAGCGTCTAATCTCTCTCATCATTAGAGTGGCACTTCCTGGCAGGCATGATGTCTTGGTATGTCTAAATGTGTTCTCTATAAGATAACAGTCATGACACCATTCGGAGCACAGGAACACAAGCTTGCTAATGGTCTGCACCAGCATCAGTTTTAGGTTGGAAGAAACTAATTTGCTAAAGTATTCTCTTCAGTTTTTCTTCTTTCTTTTTTAATTAGTATTTTATTTATACATGATAGGGGTGTACAGACCAAGGCCAGTTGATATATTCATTATGGAACTATCCAACCAGTACTCTTAATGCTTCCATCTCCTTAAACAGTTCACAGAACAAAATAAACAGAGAAAAGAAAAAAATGTAAGAATTTTAATTAACCTGAAATGACAGTGTATACAATGACTGCTTATAGCCTGACATATTTTTTTCCTTTTTTGTATTTTCAGAGTTGCATCCTGTATTTTGTGGTTTTTCTCTCCCTCTTTGCCAATCTATGTTGTTCCCCCTCTTCCCTTCCTGATCAACCATTTCCTCCCAGTACTCCTCCCAAGTCATATTGGGTCAACTTGTATTTTCTATTCTCATAAAAGTATGGGTGTACATTTATCTATATATGCATATATGTATATATGTATAATCTTTTCCCTTTGAGGTATATTTAGCTCTTGTATTTGAGTGATAAAATGTAGTATTTCTCTTTTTGAGCCTAGGTTATTTTACTTAAAATGATACTCTGAAGTTCTATCCATTTTGCTGCAAATGGTATAATTTTATTCCTTTTCATGGCTGAAGAATATTCCATTGTGTAAGCATACCATAATTTATTAAACCAATCATCTTCCCTTGATGGACATCTGGGTTGATTCTATACCCTTGTAATTATGAAGGGTGTTGCATTACCACAAAACAAATGAAGGCAATTGAAACACTGGACAAAAAAGTATCTAACTTAGAAGGAAAATTCCAGAAAAAGGAATCTCTTAAGTTTTTGAAAGGCTTATGTGGTTGAAGAACATAAAAGTATTTGGCAGATAAAGGTATCAGGAACAATTAGCATTACAGATACACAGATCTTTATATATTAATTAAACATACTTTTGAAGCAAAATTTAGAATGTTTGGCTCAGTAGGATAATAGGTCTCTTGCACTGATGAAAATCAAGACTTTAGGCCTCCTAAAAGTTTAGGGAACAGTGCCAGTGACCACAAATAGATGTATTTTCTGTTATACATATATACATACATGTATATGTGTGTGTGCATGTGTGTGTGTGTGCACACACATACACACATACACACACACATAAAATCCTTATTTGTTGTTATTGTTGTTAGGTGCTGTTGAGTTGCTGTCCCACTCATAGTGACACTACCCTACTTGCCACAGGAGAAGCGATTGTTACTGCTTCTCTTCTCATCATGGGGTTTTCTGGCAGGTTGTTTTTTGCGGGGAGTGGGTTGCCGAGTCCTTCTCCCAAGCCTACAGCACCTGGTGTTCCCAACAGTCTCCCATTCGAGTAATAACGAAGGCCCACCCTGCTCAGCTTCTGAGATCTGACTGGACTGCACGCCTGAGTGGTATGGCTGCAGGCAAATCCTTATTTAGTCAATGCAAATAGATGCACACCATATTTTAAATAGCAGGATCCACAAAATGGCAGAGTTTTTTATTTTTTCGTTTGAATGATACTGATTACAAATAGCAAATATTTTAAAAATTTTATTGGGCGTTTTGCATGCTGATGCCATGAATATTGTATAAAAGAAAACACTAGTTGGTCACTTTGCAAGTATTAAACTTACACACCTTTAGCTCTGTAGACTTTTGCATAATATGTAGATAAAGTTCAGCCATGTAGCTCTACACATTTTTAGTCACAAACATATAGGGTGTTAAATATAATAGAATTACATAAAAACATTGTTGTTTATAAAGTGATCATTTAAAAGACTATAACATGGACAGATACTTAAAGGACCCTTGACTTTGCTAAGATTCAGCCTTCCTAAAGAGTCAAAAGCCTGACAAAACTGGCAAAAAAACACAAGCAATTATCCTCTAAAACAAAATCTTTGTTATTTAAAGATAGTTTTCCTGTAAATGTTACTAAGAGATGAACAATATTTTTAAGGAAGATTTATTGCTTTAGATAGAACATTAGGCTCCAAGTTTAATGTATTAAACTTTGACCTTAAAAATTTCTTTAGATAAATTTACATTTTGAAATATCTTTTACAAAATTTTGAAGTCAGATAAAATGTTTTATGGTTTTTATATAGTTTTTAAATTAAAGCTCAGCTTGAATTTTTTGCATATAGAAATTCACATTTTAAACAGACTCTTCTTAGTTTTAATAAAATCTTACTCTTAGCAGAGGTCCAGGAAGAAAGCAATCTTAAACCGTTTCTCTATACACTAACAATTTAACAAAACACATTTGTTAACTGACCCAAATGTGTTACAAAAGTTGGCTGAGTTCAAATTGTCTCTATGACAAAATGAAACAGATTAAGATCTTCTGTCCACATAGCTGAACTTTAAGATCTCTTTGGAAGGTTCTAATCAGGCAGCAACAGTTTGGTTTTAAAATGACCAGATTTTTCTTTAGTCCCAAGTTTCAGAGTTAATTCTTCAATGCTCATATTTGGCTTGGCTGAAATAAGGACCTTGAATGGCCAGTTTTTCAAAAGAGGTAATAGAAGTAAAGAAAGAGAAAACAGAGGCCACAGATTCTAAACAGTAACACTGTAACTGCAGTCTGAAAATCATCCTAAAAATGCTCACACTCAGCATGCACTCATGCATACACACAGGAAAACATGTTAATTTAGGTATACCAAGAATGCCTGCAACCTACCACTGTGGTGTTCCATCCCATCAGATCTTGGAAGCTAGGCAGAGTTGGGCCTCATTAGTACTTGGATGGGAGACTGCCTGGGAACACCAGGTGCTGTAGTCTTGGGAAAAGGACAGGCCACCCACATGCAAAAATCAATCAGCCATTGAAAACCCCATGAAAGACAAAGAAGCACAATGGTGTTTTGCATGCTGTACATAGGGTTGTTATGAGTTGGAGGACACCTACTCGAAGGCCTAACAACAACAATACCAAGAATAGCAACTTCAGTACAAAGTAAGTTTAAGAAAATCTAAAAATGTAAAAATGAAGTGGCCACAGGTTCATTCATTATTTTTAGGAATTACAGGGGCAGATTAATTTTTTCCCAATGCTACTTTTAAGACTCATTTGGATAAAGGATCATGTAGGTGGCTGAAGCAAGAGGCACTGCTAGGGGAGTGTTTTGGGTCAGTAAAGTGTGCTGCTTAATGAGGATTCTTTCTCAGATTGTCACCAATGGGCCTGATATCCCCTTTTATATGTCTTGAAAAGCCCCAACACTACTGAGTGTGGGGAAGTGCAAGGTGTGTGGTGACCATAAATTAGGTGCACCTGTCAGAGGAGCTATTGAAGTTCTTTCCAATCTAGGAGTGGGACATGTTCTTCCCATATGATCTATGAGACCACTACACATTATGGGACCACTCACAACACTTCCATTAAAACACTAGTCACCTAGAGACACCCAGCATAGGCCAGAGACAGCACTAGTCTCTCTATTTATCTATATGAGGAAACCTCATATAGACAAATCTCTAGATGGACTGTTGGTAAAGCCTTAAGATTTTTAGCCTCTATTAAGTCAATAATCATAGACACAGACTAATTACACTAACACAAAATGATACATAAAAACAGTGATATTATTGTGGAGTGCACGCTTAGAAAAACCATCTTTTCATCTCTTTTTTAGTCACAGGTTTATAATTAACAGAAGACCGGTCAGTTAGAGTTCTCCTTAGGGGGCACCAAGATAGTGCAGATGTAGTGTTTCTACAGATATATAAATTTACAATAGAGATCTCCAAGCACCCTTGTTTTTCTATGTACTTTAAATCCCTTCCTTGATAATTACTAATGCAAAATTATAGAATTTAAACTTTCCTGTCACACTGGCAGCTGCCTCAATATTTCAAATATTCCCAACTGGCTCAGAAGAGCCCCCTAAGACAAGGAATTCAAAATACCATCAGACAAATGGCAAAAATTCAAGTTCCAAAAGAACCGAAACAGCTCCACAGAGCTTCCAAACTGACAAGGACAAGGAAGAGCAAGGCCCAAATTGCATCAGTCTGGGGGATACTTACCAAGGGTGAGAGTGGAGGGCCCACAGAATTCAAATATTCATTTTTCTGCCTCTCCAATAGAGGTAGAAAGGAGCCAAAGCCAGCCAAAGTGGGAAGATAAGAAAAAGTCCCTGGAACAAAAGTGATTTCAGCAGCTGTGTGCTACCATTCGATCCCTCCTCTCTGCTGGGCTTGACTCACTGAGAGAGGCTTACAATCTACAGTGTGTGTTTCCTCCTGGCTCTGCTTGTCAGAATTTGTTACTGATGTATTATGGCAAAGCCTCAGCTCCAGAAGTCTCAACAGACTTGGCATGGCTATTTGTCCCAAATAACCCTATTAAAGAGATGAGTAAAGGTGAAAAGCAGAAAAAGGGGTTTTAATCAATGTGCACATGTGGCAGAGGAACAGACAAAGAGGTATAGACACCCCAAGTCCATCATATCAGTATACTGACATGAGCTTTAAGTTTAACTAGAGGAAGCATTTAGGGCAGGGACTCAAGAAATATGCAGAATTAAACAGCCCTAGTCTAGCTCGAGTCTGAGTGTATATCTGCAGCCATAGCACCCTTGCAAGCTAAGCAGGGTCAGCCTGGTTAGTCCTTGGATGGGAGACCACCTGGGCATAGCAGGTACTATAGACTAAGGAGAAGGACCTGGCTATCCACTCCAAAACAATCTGCCATTGCATTGAAAGCCCTGTGAATAGCAGAGAAGCACTGATAACAGTGCCAGGCATGGCACAGTGTCGAGGAGTATTTTGTCTGTTCTACATAGGGTCCCTATGAATCGGACCCAACTCCATCTAACAACAACAACTAAGTCAGAGTGTGGGCTGGTTGACCATTATCTCAATTTTGGTTCCACAAAGTGGTTCCAAGAAGTGTTATTTCTGCCATTGCTTGAGAGGAGCAGTCTGGTTCCCTCAAGATGATTACTCTTACCTCAGTGTACAGCATTATCATCACAGATAATTATCCTCATTTGGAGGTGGTCTGTCCTTTGAAACTCTCCATTGCTTTGGAGAAGTTTCAGTCCCTGGACATAGAGACATTTATCCATCAGTCCTGTTCTTCCTAGAATCCAAGGTGACTTCAGGAGAAGATGACTCAGCATTAAAGCATTAAAAGGCAAAACAGAACCAGAGAGGGACAACATGGAGAAAGAACAGTGAGCAGTGTCGTCTTTTACTTTTAGTTAGCCAAAGGCCATAAAGGAAGAGGCAGCAATGTTTTTTAGTGAAAGGAGTTTCTAAACGCCTGTGATAAGGATGGAATCACAGGTAATATTCATCTCTGGCTACTTTAGTCATTTTTGTGATTATTATATTTCAGAATTTTAATCATTTTCAAGCCAATTTTAACATGTGTGCCTTTTCACCATCTTCTGTGTTGATAATCCTTCAGCCTACACCATATGGAGCTGGAACATTGCTAACAGGCAGTCATACTTGGTGATCAGGATTTTTGTAAAGTTTGTACTGTTAAACTCACTAGGAATTGTTTCATAAATTTAGGGAAAGTAACTCTGCAAAGAGTATCAAAAGACCAGAGGTCACATTCCAGCTCTATCACTAGTTCTGTAATCTTAAACAATGTTCCCTAATCTCGATATAAATTGTAGAAATATGACCTAGAATCACAATATCTCTTCTTTGGGAACAGCAGGTCTCAGCCTCTTTTGAATTTTAATTTTATTCTTTTCCTTCCCAAATACTTTTCTCTGCAGTTCTGTGTTTGACCTATATGAGTAACCTTCTGCCATGATTTTACACACAATGTTGTACATCTAGTCCTCCATGTTACCCCTCACTCATTGTCGCTATTTTCCTGCTCATCTTCTTTGCCATATAACCCTAAGCTCTTTCCTGATATTTCTAGAACACACCATGCTGGTTCTCATTATTGTAAGTGGTCTCTGCCTAGAGGTCTTTTCCATTATATAGTTTCTTACATAAACTTTTCTTATGTCCTTTAAAGACTTTGCTAAAGTGTTACGTTCTCATATTGAAACTGACTTACGCATCCTACAACCACAGTCCTGATTCTACTTATCTCGCTTCAATTTTCATTGCTTCTTAGGTTTTACTAGTTCCTAATATGTCATATCATGTCTTCTCTATTAAGACTATTGTTTATTATGACAATAAATAATCACAAGGTTGTAAGTCCCCAGAGGTATGGGTCTTTATTCCTCGTATTTTCTGTTATGCCCTAGTTGCTTAGAAGAGTGTCTAGCACATAGCAGGCTCTTAATAAATGTATCCTGAATTAATGGACATCATAAATCTAGAATACCACTACTTGTCATCTCAGTTTAAGTTGTCAAAAACTGAAAAATAATACAATTCACTCTGCTCAGAAAATATTACTTTTTACTTAAGTATCTACTTCTGGTCAACTCTTCAGAGGCCTAAGTAACTGGATTTCCTGGCCCCAGCCCATCTCTAATATGCCCATTTGGGATGCTCTATGGACAGTGACATATGCTCTGAGAGATAGGTTGTGAGGAACAAAGAATTTTCTCCCCCCACTTTTCCATCAAATCTCTCTGATGAACAAGGATTATTAACATAGGTAGGTTGTTGTTACTTGCAATTGAGTCAGGTTTGACTCATAGAGACCCTATGTACAACAGACAAAATACTCCCTGATACTGTGCCATGCCTGGCACTATGTCAGTACTTCTTGTTATTTATAGGGTTTTTAATGGCTAATTGATTTGGGAGTGGATTGCCAGTGACTTCTCCAAAGCCTATAGCACCCAGTATTTCCAGGTGATCTCCCATACAAGTACTAACCAGGCCCGCCCCTGACCCTGCTTTGCTTCAGAAATCTGATGAGAGCAGATGAAAGTGTGACATGGCTGTAGGCCAATATAGGGATGATGACTGTTAAAATTAATAGTTTGTTTTAATAGAAGAACCAAAAAACTGAAAACTGAGATGATTTAGTTTTATAAATGTGTGTATTTATTTCTAAAAATGTTCTAAACATTTTAAAATGATAATCATGTGGCGATTGAGAGCTCTGCATTTTCACTTTTGTTACACTGCCTAGTGTGTCCTTAGATAAGTCCCATCACTCTGCTGGGTTTCTTTAAATGTAAAATGTGATGGTTACATTAGCTGTGTTAATATTTTATATATGAGTCTAGGATTTGTATCATTCCTAAAAATGGCAAATGATTAGGCAATTTTATGAGCAAAAGAAATGAGCCAAATAATTTGTTTTTTGACCTATGACTTTTAGATATTTATGTACAAAATAAGAGTTGCCATCTATCATTTTGTTATATGCTAAAGTAATCATAACAATGACAGTGTTTGGAGAACTAGTTAAATGCTAATTTTGTCAATAGTATCCTTGCTGTACTGATGATTATCCATTGATACTGTTGACACTGATGCAGTTGACTCTAAACACAATTAACAGAACAAAGTCATGGAGAGGAAAATGGAAGAGGAAATGTACATAGAGAAAAATGGTAATCATATTCTTAATCTTATGGTCAGTAATATCTTATCCAACATGGCTTTTTAATAGAAATGTCACTGAGTATATATTGTCTCTCCAGCTAGATATTAATGTGTCTTAGACTGCTTCTACTTTAACCTAGAGCATCTCCCCCAAGTCTGTTACTCACAGGTATTAATAAAAACTTTATAATTTAGCAGCAATGGAATAATATTCTATGAGATGATCAATGTGCTTTTCTTTTTGCTGGATCTTTAATTACTATCAAATAAGTTACTTGGGTATATTTTCATATACTTTTAGTCATCTAGCAAATGTGTATTAAGGTCTAAATTTTAAGCACTAGAGAAAAACTCTTGAATTTTAGTAATTATGTCTAAATTGTCATCAAATATTAATACTAGATATACATAAGAAAATTTTAGAGACACTAATATGTGAACAAATGATTAAAATTTTCTTTAACTGTATCCCAAGTAGGGAAGATGGCATTTTCTCAGAGTAAACCATATAGATAAAAGCAGCAAAGTCTCGCTGATCTAGGCAGGCTGATCTAGGCAGAGGCAAAACGCTGGTAATAGGCATTGACAGTGGTTATCATTTCTGGGATGGGGTTCAGATGTGTGCATTTCAGTGCATGGAGTTCATTCATATGTGTGCATGATGTTGTGGAGGGATATGAAGTACCTGCTGACAAGAGAGGAGTAAGGAGAGGGTTTACAGTGATCTCACCAAAGAAAGGAAATCCTAATCAGGAAATGAGCTTCTTTGGTTTTCCTTTTAATAATATCACTTTGGCAAGGTGTCAAGAATGTCCAATTAGCACATTCACAGATCTGTGATGGCTATTGCTGAATCAAAACTTGGGTCTCTACAATACTGAAACCAGTGTCCATTCTGTTAAAAAGAAAAGAAAGCAAGTCAAATGTGATGGTGGTTGCCTTTAATCAGTGACTCAGGAGTCGGAGGCAGGAAGGTCACAGGTTTGAGGCCAGAGGCAGCCTCTATAATTTAGTAAGCTCCTATCTCAAGGTGAAAAATGAAAATAGGGATTGGGGGGTACAGCTCAGTGGTAGAATGCTTCCAAAAAATTTGTACAAAGTCCTGAGTTGAGCCCCCAAGTACAAAAAGCTAACAATAATACGAAATGAAAGCAAGGCCTTTTTAAATTTTTGCAAGCAACTTCTAAACAATCCTATCTCTATTCAACTGTAATCTGTATGCATTCATGCCTTATGTTAATTATTTAAATATATCTTACTAAATGTTCTCTATTTCTTAAGTCTAATCATAATCATTGTCCTTATTAATATAATTTAACAATTATGACTAAGGATTTAAAATATCTTATTGTTGTTGTTAGGTGCCCTAGAGTCATGTCAGACTGATAGGGACCCTCATAGGGTTTTCAATGGCTGACTGTTTCAGGATTGCCTGGGGAGTGGGTTGCCACATCCTTCTCCCATTTTTGCAGTGCTGGGAATCAAACTTGGGACTTCAGAGACTGCAGAGCAGCACTCTACTAACTGAGCTAAATCCCAGCCCTTAAAATATCTTAGCTATATCATTTTACTCACAATACCTATTGTGTTTCATAAAATGAAGCGAAAATGCTTCTAAAACAACTTATTGTTAGAATTCCTACTTATGATTCTCTTACCTGCTTGTTTCCATAGAAGAGCAATTCCTTCTTAATTTATGTGACTCAGGTTGAGTGGCAGGGCAGAAGCTCAAACAGGCAGACTTGTCACCATCCTGAACAAATCTCCAGCAGGGAATGTAGAGAGAAAACTACTCAGGAGGTAGTATAAAAAATTCAAAATTCAACATGCTTTCTTTTTGTTTACTTGCCTGATTGTTCCTCAGTATGACAACTGATAACTACAGGACACATTTGTAATTTTTAAGGCATACTTCTTTGCCTTTCCCCCAGGGATTGTAATATGCAGATAAGGTGGAGACCCTCTGTGTGGTTCAGTGTGGCTCCATCTCTGAACTTGAATAAAATTTCCAACTCCCCTAAGACCCTAGATGAAAAGGAAAGTCAAGCACATTGTATATCAAAACATTTTTGTCTGGCTTTGGTGACATTTAGTAATTGCTAGTGACAATAATGATGATGATGACGTTGTTCTTGCTGATGGTGACAATTGGTATTAAGATGATATTACCATCCTAGGGGAAGATTCAGCCTTTTTTCTTTTAGGGGGTCATGTCTTCTTCAAAATACAGTTTGGTATTTCCACGAGCATGTTTAAACCATTATGTAGTCTATTATAACATATCTTTCTCTTCCCCAGAACCCCAGATAAAACGAATAAAAAGAAAAAGAAAAACTGAAATTAAAACAAATGCAATCTTTCTCTCTCAACAATAATCCTGGTTGGAACAACATAATATGAAAATATCAATGGAATGTTTTCATTTTAAGCCCATTCTACTTCACCTTGTGACCATCAGGGAATTCCAGTTCCTGCAGGCTAGGGAGAAAGACAAGGCACTCCACTCCTGAAACAATCCACCATTGAAAACCCTATGAATAGCAGAGAAGCACTGGCATAGTGCCTGGCCTGGCATAGTGTCAGGCAGTGCTTCATTCTGTTGTACATGGGGTTGCTATGAGTCAGACCCAATCTGACTTCACCTAACAACAGTGTGACCTTACAAGTTATTCGTTTTTCATGATTTTTCAATTCCCACCAACCGTAGAGGGATACAACACAGACAAGTTAATATAGCCTCTTGCAAAGTCAAGTATTTCCCACAGTGTATGTTTCCCACCCAGAGTGAGTGAGTGAGTGAGAGTACATGTTGTACACACGCACACAAGAGCATGCTCATGCGCTGGGGGACTTGAGTGTTGGTTTTGGTTTGGTAATTCTTTTTACATCTTTATTTCTCTCTTACTGCAGAAGATACTTATTGGAATGAAGCCCTCTTAACAGACATTAGACCCCCGAGGAGCCTGGAGTGGTTTGGCAAAAAAGAAATCCCAAGATTGCTATTCAGTGGGGCTTTGCCAAGCCAACATCACTCTAATTGCATCTTTTCTCTGGTTTACTCTATCCACCCCGCTCCTCAACACGCCTCTCCCTTCTTCCCAATAGTCTTTTGTGTGTACTGAAAAAAATATGTTATTACAATAAATACTGTATGTTTACAATGAATTTCAGAGGATTTGGTAGCCAAAAAGTTGTAGATTTTTTATTAGTAGTAGCTTTCCAATGGAGATAATATTTATAGAGTAGGCCTGCGTGTTTGTATTTTCAAAGATAAATAAAATGAATAATATCCAAACATGATAATCAACATGTCAGTTTCCAAGTACACTGGCATTTAGCATGAATGCTTGCTACATATTTATTCTGTAAAGGATAGGCATTAGAACCAACTCCCCAGGGAATGGTATTTTCAGCATTATTTCAATATGAACAAACTCTTTTTATTTATAACAGGTATAATATAACCCTAGGAGGAAAATGAAAAATTACAAATATATACCAAGTTTTCGTCAAGCTCTTTTGGCATGAAAATAGCTCTGTACCCTTTTCTGCTGTTATTTCAACCTCTGAGTAATAGACTATATTTAAAGATGAGTTAGTTTTTCAGAATTTCTCTGAATCCTGGAGCTTCTTATGTTTGTTCATTACCTCATCTGTTTTGTTTTTTCTTAAATTATACCATGTCTACCACCTTCCAATTTTCAGATGCACCAATATATGTATATTCAAATTCTTTGAGCTAGAATGATGATTTTACATTACTAATTTTTGTAGCATCGGGACTTTGATTAGAATCAAATACCTTGAGCTTCTGTATAAAGGATTCCTGTTCAGGAAGTTTGCCTTGGTTGAGGTTTCAGGCCCTGCTACCTATTAGCCAGATGACACTTAGTATATTGTTGTTGTTGGTGTTAGGTGCTTTTGAGTCAGTGTCTAACTCATAGTGACCCTATCTACAATAGGAGAAACACAATTGTCAGTGCCTCTCTACTATTCGTAGGGTTTTCAGTGGTTTGAATGTTTTTTGGGTGTGGGTTGGTGGGTCCTTTTCCCAAGCCTACAGCACCAGGTGTTCCCAGGCAGTCTCCCATCCAAGTACTAACCAGGCCTGCCCCTGATTAGCTTACGAGATCTGACAAGATCAGATGTCACAGTGGCATGCCTACAGGCTTACATAGTCTATTAGTATATTATATATATTTACAAATTTTAATTTCTTCTATTTAAAAAGTGAGCATATACTTCCTCTGATTGTTTTGAGGCTTGATGAAGATGATATGAGTGAAGAACCTTTCACTTGTCTAGCTTTTGCTACACACTACATCTCTCTATTCATCAATATTTTGTCCATTTCTGTTAGGTAGAGGGTACAGGTGACCTTATACTGATGATGCCAACAGTAATATTTTATGCTGTGTCCCAGATGAGTTATTGTGCATAGCTTATTTGCCATAGTATGCTGGTAAATTTTCAACAACTCATTATTGAGAAGTGAGTCTAGGGGCTCTGCTTTACAATATTTACTGATTTCTGTGGTGTAATTATACTTTCCGTAGTCAATAACAAATTACTGATGCAACATCACTGAACATCCAACTGGTAAGAGATACAGAGTAGCACATCATTATACAGTGCTTCCTCTATACAGATGAAGTAGGTGTAAATAACTTCAAAAGCCTAGGTGATAGTGAAAGGTAGTAAGATAATGAGGAAGCAATGAGTTTTATTTATTACCTTTAGTTTGAGTATAACTTACACAACTGAATATTTTCATAATTTAATTGTTAATGGAGATGTTTAACAACTGGCTTACAATATCCCTAAAAAACATTAACTCTATGCTCTCACAAGACATTAACAGCAGGATCCCTCAGACTTCTGCATATTTACCCTGGTCCTTTGAATTTAGCAATGTGAAATAGAATTTTAAACAAGCAGCCCTCCAAGGACAGAGTGCACTGACACAAAGGATAAGTAAATCATTTACAGTGTGTGCAAATAGTCAAGTAAATATAAGTGACATAGTGCTAAGTAGTGAGAGTTTGTGTGTAAATACAAAGAGACCTGAGGGAAATCATTACTTTGCAACTAATTAGTTGAGGACAAATCCCATTGGCCAGGGTACATCTCCAGAGAAATGACCTTTGTACCAAGACATTTATGGAATATTCTGGCCACTCTGCTGTAGAGAAGTTCAGGGCAGAGCACACTGCCCATTTATTTAAATTGGTCTCACCCCATGGGGGTACATATTAGGGTAGTGGCTCTTTAAGATGGGATTTTAATTTTCTGTTTTAATTAATTTAATATTTCTTGTTGTTTGTATGATCTCAAGTTGTTTTGCTTGTTTGTTTTGCTTTACACTTGCGTTTGTATGTATTTTATCATGAAGACTATACCTGTTTTTAATCAATAAATTCAACCAAAGTAAGAATATAATAATAATAATAATAATAATAATAATAATAATAATAATAAATTATATATATAATTATATATATAATTATAATATAATAAATATGATAATAATAATAATAATTGTTAGTATTATTATATTGGGAAAATATGCCTACCAAGAAGAATAAGTCTCATCTGAGTGTCCAAGAAAGAAGCTCAGGGTAAGGGAATTTAAAAATCCCAATTCTCAGAGAATGAGATACTGGTTTCGTGCCTTAATTCTTCCAAGGCATTTTCCTAGACCATATTGTACATTCAAACCACCTGTCTTTCACAATGATGTTGTTTAATCCCATAGGAAGGTAGTTTATCTTTTTCAGGGTATAAATTTCACCTCCCAGGGTTTCAAGCTATATCCAGGCCAAGGTAATTGATGACCTTATTACTGCTCTTTGAGCTCTGCTGGTGGCATGCTGAGACCTATTTCCTTGAGGCAGAAACCTAATGACCCACCCCTTCCATCCTGAGCTCCAGTGGAGATTTCAATCTCTTTGTAAGTCATAATGAAAAAAAAATAGTTATGGAATAATTCTGTAAAAATGAAATACACTTCTGCATGTACCCATTTGCTTGACTGGTAAACTGTATCAGAGAGATTGCTTCAATAGGGTTCTGAAGTCTAATTTTTCATATTCTACATGAAATTTTGTGAAACATTAATTTTTCCTATGAGTAAAAGGGAATGTATTTCTAATTTAATTTTAATTTTAATTGCTTGCTAATTGCATCTCATATTTTTCACCTTGGTTTGTTTCAAAGATAAGTAAGACTATTTTGCAATTATATTCTTAATACCATTATGAGATAAAAACAAATTATATTTCCTTTCTTTATGTTCTGTATTTCTTCAAAGTACCAAGAGTCTCTCTCAATTAAATCTGAGGAAAACATCTACACTAAATTCAAATGATTAAGGTGAACTATATGTTACTTAACCGATATATTTCACCATTATCCCTTTGATTCAAATCACTTTTTAATAGCCCCTCCTTTATCTTTGCCAAGCCTCCAAATATCTTCCCCTCATGGGCCCTTCAGAGGACAAACGCTTCTGACAGAAGCCCTCCTTCCCTGGCAGCTTTTCACACTCACATTCTCTCTGGAAGACCCTGTCCTATTATTCTCCATTTACATTCTCTACATTTTTCATTTCAACACTCATCATCATTTGCAATTAATTTTCTTTTGCGTGTGCTTACCCGTTTATTGCCTCACCATTTCCACTCTAAGTTTAACACTATTTGGGCCAATGTATGGGCCCAAAATATGTTGGGTTATTTCACATCTGCTTATCCAAATTCCAGCATTGTACCATAGATACTATACATTCTCAAATCTAATACATATCATTTCCGTACTTATCGAGAGGTACAAATCAGATGCAAATTAGAGTCTCCTGCTGACTGGATCCACAGTCAAGAGCTTTCAACTTTCAGCCCTGGGTCATGAATCCAATCCACACATAATTCTAATTTGCATCTGATTTTATAGCCCTCAAAAAACTATCGAAAGGATACAGATTGGATTCAAGAATATAAGGTAATTTTTACCCTGAGACATAATGACCATAGTTAATAACACTTAATTGTACTAGATCCTGTAACAAATGCCTGTAATCCCAGTGACTCAGGAGGCTGAGGCAGGAGGATCACTAGTTTGAGGCCAAAGGCATCCTGTGTAACTTAGAAGATTCTGTGTCAAAATTTTAGGGTAAGGAAAGAGGGGGGCTGGAAGTGCTGTTCACTGGTGGAGTGCTTGCCTACAATATGCGTCTGGGTCCTGGTGTTCAACCTCCAATATTGAAAAAGAAAAATTGTAAGAGAATAGATTAAATGTACTCACTACTACAAAAGTATGTGAGGCAAATGCATATGTTTATTAGCTCAATTTAAACATTTCACAACCTATTTATATTTCAAAACATATTGTACATGAAGAGTATATATAATTTTGTCAATTAAAAATAAATTTAAAAAAATTGTTGAATTAAGGAATGAGCAAATAAATGAATGAGTAAATAAATAAAAATCTTAATTTTTCCATCAAATTAATGGCTAAGAATCAATAGGATACATTCCTACAACAAAGTAGTAGAAGCCTAGGAAACAGTTTGTTAAATTATTACTTTAAAACTATTTTAAAAATTAAATTTAGTTTTTCCTAATACATAAAAATTCAAAATGTGTATGTTAATGTGATAACATTGTATTTCAATAAATATATTTATTAGGCAATGTTTACATCAGATTAGAGGTATCTATTTCCTCAAATTTAGCTCAGTTGGTAGAGCGCCACTCTGCAGTCTCTGGAGTCTGGGTTTGACTCCCAGCACCACAAAAATGGGAGAAGGACATGGCAATCCTGAAAACAATCAGCTATTGAAAATCACCCATATGCAGTGGCTATGAGTGGGATGGACTCAGGGGCACCTAACAATAACAACAACTTCTCAAATATTTTCCACTTCTTTGTGATGAAAATATTTTAAATCCTCTCTTCTAGGTTTTTGAAATTTATAATATATTATTGTTATCTCGAGGCACTCTGTGGGAGAAGGATGTGGCAATCCACTCCCTAGACAATCCCCAAACAATCAGCCATTAAAAACCCTAGCAGGGTCCCTATGAGTCTGCAGGACTGAAAGGCACCTAACAACAACAACAACAACAACAATAACAACAACGAAGGCACTCTAATGTGAAATTTGTTAGGTGCCTTGAGTCGAGTCCCACTCATAGCCACCTTATATACAAACAGAAGAAAACACTCCCTTGCCCTTTGCCATTCCTGGCACTATGTCAGTGCTTCTCTGCTATGCATAGGGCTTTTAATGGCAGATTCTTTGGGGATTGTATTGTGAGTGGACTGACAGGTCCTTCTCCTGTTTAGGTGGTGCTGGGGATCATGTCAAGGCCTCAGAGACTGAATAGCAGTACTCCACCAGCTGAACTAAAGGCCAGGTGGTCCCCACCACTATCTGTAGGCTCTAATTATTACTATTCTACCCTCAATTTCTGAGATCAATTTTATTTTTAGATTCCACATGTGAATAAGATTGTGAAGTACTTGTCTTTCTGTGTTGGATTTATTACATTAAACATAATGTTTTCCAGTTCTGTGAATATTGTCTCAAATGACAGGATTTCATTTTTTATGGCTGTTTTCTATTTGTAAAATCTATTCTTTTTACCTTTCCCCTGCTTTTCTGCATTCTTTGGGATTATCCAAATGTTTTATGATGAGATTTTTATCTCTACTATTATTTTCTATAATTCTTTCTATGGTTTTAGTGCTTTCATTAACAAGATAGTTTTGCTGTTTCTTAATTCTTAACCTTACCACTTCAGAAATCGAGTAAGAAGTTTCAATCAATTTTCTTCTCACCCGTATATTTTCTTCTCACCCGTCCTTGTAACTTTTCTTGTATCATTCACAGCTCTACATGTTGCAATGCCATGAATAAATCATTATTATTTTTTATTGAAACAATTATCTTTCACAGAGATTAAAATGAGCAAATAAAAGGTTTTTTTGTGTGTGTGTGTGTGTGAGTTACCACTTTAGAATTAGTGCTTCTCTTCATTTTTTTCTGTAGATGTAAATTTCCAGCTGGTATCATTTTCACTTTCTCTGGAGAATTTACATTAACATTTTTTGTAGTTCAGTTAGCTGGTGATGAGTTCTCAGTGTTTAGTTTTTGAAAAAGACTTCATTTGTCTTCACATTTGAAAATTTTCAAAGTACAGAAGTTTAGGTTTACTGTTTTCTGCTCCACTCTGCTGAATATTTACATGTTACTTCATTATCTTTAAGTAAACTTTTGCAGTGAACAAGTCTGTTTTTGTTTTGTTTTAGTCTTTGTCTTGGATGTACTTAAGATTTTCCTCTTTATTGTTGGTACTTAGGAACTGACTTTGATATGTCTTTAGATTCTTTTATTTTTTTATTATTTTTGTGAGTTTCTGTGAGATTCTGGATCTGTGGATTTATAATTTTTTATCAAATTTGGACTAATATTTATTAAAATATCTTCTCTGTCTTTCATTCTCCCTTCTGAGACTCCAGTTATAGATATATTACCTGACTTTATTTTGGCTTATATAGTATTTGGTTTATTTATATTTGGTTTACATAGTACTTAGGCTAATGCCTTCCCAACCCAAGAATACCTCTTAATCCATGGAACCAATGTGTATGTTATTTTGTATGATGAAAATACGTTGAAGATGTGGTTGCAAAGAATGATATTGATTTACTATTGCTGGATTAAAAATGACAGAAAGAGCTCTGAGACAAGGAAGGGAGTGGGAACAGAAATGGGAAAATCTCAAACCTAGAACCTTCACACACACACACACATAAAAGTGCAGCCCCGCTTGTACCTTGACTATAGAACCACAGAACAATAAGATAACAGGTTTGCATTATTTCATTCATTAATGGCAGAACTCAAAATGAGAAGAAACATAGTGACTGCAACAGTGGCCTCAAACATAAAAAGATCATGTGCATAGCACAGTGTTGGGTAGTGTTTTGTTCTGCTGTACTTAGGGTTGCTATGAGTTGGACACACATTGATGGCGCACCCATCAGCAGCAACAACAATAACAGTATGCATATAAATTATGTAGTGGACCAATTTGATGAATTTGAAGCTTGTTTAAGCTTTGATAGTGAAAAAGCAGGGTAAATTTATCTGGGGGCTAATCCAGATGCTAATGGAAATCCCTTCTGAAAATTCTAACCAAAATATACTTTTTTAATGAAGTTTCTCAGGTTGGGGATAACTTCAATTATTCCCAGCCTTTGCTTGCAGCTAAGAATCAGGTCCACCCAATTTGGGAGGATTTTATGTCAGGTATGGTCAAATCAATACATAGCCAAAGGCACTCAGAGGGGCTCTTTGCCACTTTTCTTCCTTCCCCCTGTAGCATAGTCTGGAAACTGTTTACAGTAAGTGGGAACAATTATGTACCTCATCTCATTTATTTCTTTTCTCTCAGGAATCAGTTTTCTATAGTGTGTTGTCAAATATTTGAAAATAGCTCCATATATTTTATAATGTTTTATCTTTTTTTGTTTTTGTTTTCCCCTTTGCCAGGGATTGAACCAAGGGCCTCAAGTATGCTAAGCATGTGCTCTACCACTGAGCTATATCTCTGGCCCCATGGATTCTGTTTTCTATGATGTTATGTCAATTCCCATTGCCAATAAAAATTCATATTTTTTTGCCTTTTATTTTAACATATAAAAACCTTGGATTTTGTCCAGAATTGCACAGATTCTATAGATTAAATCAGGGAAAAATAACTTTTTAAAATGAGCTCTCCTGTCCTATACATTCTATTCTTTAATATGTTTTAATACTTTTATTATTTCCTACATATAGGTATATGATTCCTTTCATGAAATTTGTAACTACATATCATATAGATTTTAAAGCTATTATAGGCAATAATTATGATATTTGACATTAGGTTTACCTGTATGTAACAGAAAAACCAAAATTATATTTTAAATGAGATATCAGTATACTTCTTCCACATTAAAAAGAAGTCTGGAGATATATGCCCCTGCATTTAGTTCTCATTATGGTAACGTTTTATCCTGGTGGTCCAAAATAAGTGCTGGCACTCCAGCCTTGAGGTCTGCATTCGAGCCAGTAGGAAAGAAGTCAGGTTCAAGAAAGAGTAACTCCTCCCTTTAAAACCACTGCTCAAATGTTGTACAAATATCTGTGATTATTTCCTATAGGGGTGGAAAGATGTTGTATATATGTCACCTATCATAAGAGCCATGGACAAGACACCTATAATAAAAGACAGAATAGCAAGAGAAAAGCACACCGGGTTTATTAAATCACAGTCACACTAGATAGGAGAGCCTTAGAAGCAAAGACCCTAAGACTTACAGAAAACCAAACATTTTTGCTCTTAGATACAATGATGAATGGACATGTAGAAATATAATTAGCCAGGAAGTACATGCCTTAATAGACAGAGGAGGAAACCTCAGCCAGGTCTGCCTGCTCAGATTCTTCCTGCCCTCTATACATAGCATTTCTTCCTCCTGGGAGAAGAGGGCAGGGCCTCCCCTGAAATGTAGTTCTTATGTTCTATGATCACACAAGGTATGTTAAAGAATTTCTTTATGACAAGTTCTTACTTGGAAGGATAAAGGGAGGTAAGAGAAGTATCTGTAGCTCTTATGGCTGATTTCAGGGAGAGTGGTTCTTATTCCTATAGTTCCTCTTGAGAAGGAATTCTGGTTTCTATGGCCTGCTTTGGGGAAGAAAGGTGAGTGAGGATGAAAAGGACAGGTAAAGAGAAGAGAACCTCTTGCTTGAAAAGGACAGGTAAAGAGAAGAGAACCTCTTGCTTGAAGGCCTTTCTGAAGACCTTCAATTCAAAATATATTGCATGCCAAAGTGCCATATTTGGGGTCCCATACTCTGAGCCCCAATGATCTCATTAGATAAAACTTGGTAAAGAGTGACTGAGAATATACTCTTTGTACAGATAGCCATATAACTAACTAAAAAATTACTCATTCTATTACTAAAGAAAGAAGCAACATTAATATAAAGCCACAGTCTCATTCCTTGCAACTTAGAAATAGCAAGATAGAAATACTTTCCTATGCCTATATGATGCAGTGTATTGCCTATCTTGCCTTCTATAAGTTTCAAAGTTTCTGGTTTTATGTTGAGATCTTTTATCCATTTTGAGTTAACTCTTATGTATACTGAGAGATGCGGGTCTGCTTTCATTTTTCTGTGTGCAGATGACCATGTTTCCCAGCATCATTTATTGAAAAGGCTGTCCTTTTTCCAGTTTACTTGCTTTGCTCCTTTGTCGAAAATCAGGTGGCTAGAGGTGTGTTGAGGTGTTTTTGGATCTTCTATTGTGTTCCAGATGTCTTTGGGTCTGTTTTTGTGCCAGTATCAAGCTGCTTTTGTAACCACTGCCCTGTAGTATAGCTTGAAGTCAGGGATTGTGATTCCACCTGCTTTAGTTTTGCAGCTTAAAAGTGTTTTGGATATACGCAGTCTTTTGTGGTTCCATATGAACTTTTGGATAACTTTTTCTATTTCTGTAAAGTCAGTCAGTGGAATTTTAATGGGTATTGCATTAAATCTATAGATTGCTTTTGGTAGGATAGCCATTTTTACTATATTAGTTCTCCCTATCCAGGAGCAGGGGAAGTCTTTCCATTTTTCAGTGTCCTCTGCTATTTCTTTCTTAAATGTTTTGAAATTTTCCTTGTAGAGATATGAAGGGTCTTTGGTTAGATTGACTCCAATTGCTCAAGAAATTGCAACAAGAATAGATAAATGGAATTACATGAAATTAAAAAGCAAAAGAAACAGCAAAAGAAACAATTAAAAGAGTCAAGGAAGCCCCCATGGAATGGGAAAAAAATTTGCATTTTATACATCAGACAAAGGTCTAATTATTAGAATTTATAAAGAAAAAAACTCCCCCCAAAACAAATAACCCAATACACAAATGGGCAAAGGAACTGAGTAGACAGTTATCAAATGAAGAGATACGTAAAGCCATGAAGCATATGAAAAAATGCTCAACATCCCTAGCCATTAGGGAAATGCAAATCAAAACAACTATGAGATTTCACCTTACACCAGTAAGAATGGCCAAGATCAATAAAACAAATAACAACAAATGCTGGCGAGGTTGCAGCGAAAAGGGAACACTCTTACATTGTTGGTGGAGCTGTAAATTGGTCCAACCACTGTGGAAATCAGTATGGAGGTAATATGGAGGTATCTTAAAAAACTGAAAATAGATCTACCATATGACCCAGCTATAACACTATTGGGAATTTACCTAAAGGGAGATGGGTCATCATACCACCGAGACACCTGCACCTCCATGTTCAGTGCAGCACTTTTCACTATAGCAAGGATATGGAATCAACCAAAGTGCCCTTCAACAGAATAATGGATAAAAATTTATGGTACATGTACACAATGTAATGCTATTCATCAATCAAGAAAAATGTAATAAGGTCATTCACAGCAAAATGGATGGAATTAGAGAAAATTATTTTAAGTGAATGAATACAAGCTCAGAAAGAGAAACACAACATGTTCTCACTCATATGTGGGAGCTGAATCAAAATTATAAGAAGGAAAAATCCTATTCAGAGGTCGGATCAAAATAAAAGGAAAAAAAAGCTAAGAATGGTGTTAATATAAATGGTCTAGAAAATGCATGCAATTGTTCCGGCAAGATAAAAACAAAGTTCACTGTAGGAAAAGTTTCTATCTTAAACAGAACTGGAACCCAAGGACATATAGAAAAATATTACCAAGTAAATAATAGAGAAGACTTAGATGGGGAGGGTGGGATGGGGGAAAGCATACAAGAGTGTAAGGGGGAACCTATATGAATAATGTACATCAAAATATGGAAATGTCACAATGAAAAGCATGTCAGAATGAATCACATTAAGGTGTACATTAAAAATTTCCAATTAAAAAGAGAGAGAGAGAAAAAAAAGAAACAGCAAGATGGAGATGTGTCTGTAAATGGCAGCTGTCCTTATTCTATAACTAGACAACTATGAGGTGCATACTATATAGACCTCAGTATTCCTAAGACTTAATAAAAACTCAGTTCACAATGAATACTTTGGTGGCTGATTTTTTCTTTCCTGTCTTACTTAGCTCTCTCCTACCAGTGTTTCCTGGGATCACTTCCTAATACACATTCACTTCCTAATATACATATGCATCCAGAAGGATAGGTTTGTATATTATACATATATATGTATATGTATGTGTGTATATGTGTGTGTGTGTGTATATATATATATATATATATATATATTCTCTGTAACATACAATTACATATATTATTTCTTCTGAAAAATAATCTTTAAAGCTTAAATTTCAAAAAATGAATAGAAAAACTTAAGAATCTTTATTTCTGTAAGTGGTATACATGAAGATATGAAGAAAACCTTTTATAGTACTTTCAGTTCAATCCTTTCAGATAGATTTATTGCTATGTTAAAAGATGCCATGAAGAACCATCTCGGTGGATTTCTAGTGGATAGTTAATTTCTCAGGAAATTGTCCCTATCCCTGAAAACAAATAATATTAACATCCAGGGAATTTTAGTCCTTATGACCAGAGCAAGGCTGGTGAAATATGGCAGAGAACATTCTTCTCATTAATGGACTCATAGCAAAAAATCAACCATCTTTTTGTAGGGGCATGTTTTGTAGCTAGCTGGCTTTTCCTGTGGTTTTGTTAAACACAGGAATCTTAAATGTGTTTATTGACTTTTTCCAATCCACATCAGCACACCTCTCTTCTAAATAGCTGGTACTAGAGATTGCTGTACTCCATTGTTAGCAACACTCAGAAAAACCAGTAATAGAACAGTGGGAGTAAAATCACAGAGGGATATAAAAGCTAGCACACTAAAATATTAAAGTCCAACTGTGAAAAGCCTTCCATGATATTTTTTTTCAATACCAAAATGGGTTTTAAACACTTTTTGAGTATTATGATAATTAACTATAGTAGCTTTGTAAGCAGTTCCTTTTGTAAGAGGAAAACCTGCCATCACTTAGAGGTTACTAGTTTTTGACATTTAGCTCTTAAGTGGATAATTATATTTATTGAGAGGTGATGTTCACTTGACCACTTGTTATTTTGTTTCACGCCAAAGGGAAACAAGGCAGGTGAAGTGTTTTTATTTATAATGTAACAGATATTGCTATTGTGACTCCATTTCTCAGGCATACTTGGTTAAGTAAATCTTTATTTCCAGAAACTGAAATGCTCTTCTCTTGCCTGTTCTTGGGAAATTAAAAGCTTCTACCTTAAAGAAGTGAGTGATACATTATTCACTCACTCTAAATTGAACCCATTTGGAGCTATTTGCATCTTGTAGAAACCTACAGCTGAGTGCTCTGCTTAGAGGTGTAATGAGTGGTTGTCACAACACACTGGAGGTGGCCCCATAACAAAATGATCCCCTGTCAATCCCCTCACAGGAAATGCTTTGGCAACCTGTAATTCGGCCCCAGTATTAACATCCTGCCTGGGTTTTGTTAAATGGCACTTTCTAGGAAGTAGATCTGGGGAACTTGTGTTTAATAATGTCTTAAGAGGAATATTTGATGGAAGTTTTAGAAAGCATCACATGGGGTTAACAGTGATTTGTCATTTGTTTCTAATTAAAGGACCTAATCTCTTATCACTGAAGCAGTCTTTTTTATATACTAACGGCACAGATGTGAATGGAAACATATTAATGAGATGTCATACTACATAGTCATTTAGTGTTTTGTTTAACTTAAACATAGCAGAAAATGTGTGTCTAAGTAGACACATGTAATGACAATCTGATAGAATTATAATTTCCAGCATTTGCATAATCTTTAGTAAAATTCACCTTGCATGGCAAATTTCACTTCCCAAATCTGCATTTTTTTTTTTTTTTATAAAATTAAAGAAAAGTCCAACCTAAAGTACTATGGGAACAGAAAGGGTTTATTGTTAGTTCTTTCAAATTAAAGCTGGGACTGTGATTTAAATATTTCAGTGCCAGGTGTTCTAAAAAGTGACAGAAATCATTCACTCTGACAGGAAGTTTGGCTGTTTTTGAGGCTGTTTAAAATACTCTAGGCTCAACCATCCCAGGAATTTAGCAGGCCATTGGTTTGAGAGAGAGCTGAGATGTTACTTCTGGGTCTGAGAAATCAAGTGCCATGGTGTGTGCAGTTCCAGGATTCCATGAGCTATAACTTCTAGGAGTCAATCAGGTAGGTGGGCAATGAGAGACACTGCAGGGACGAGCCTATTTAACTGCCCCCTGATGTGTACCACATGCCTCACCATTAGCCCAGCAAGACAGCTCTGGATGCTGGTTAAGATCAGGTGATCTCAAATTGTTTGGGGATGTGGAAAGACGTTGAAATTAGACATCTACCTCAGATTATTTGTGTGGGTGCCAGTAGGAAACCCTAATAATTTCAAGGTCTGGTTAAAAGATAGTTTAGAAAATCTCTTGCAAGCTCTGTCCTCATAATGTAATGCTTCAAGAACTCCATTCCGTCTAATTAAATGTGAAAAGGAACATTACCATAAGCTAGATATTGCTAGGATCTAAATGATGATGATCCCTCTTTTTACATACAATTTTTTTGACATTTATATTTTGTACTAATACTAATGTTTACAACCCTTTGTCCCTCGAATTGCTCTTAAACTCACCTAGGGTGGGATCATAGCAGCTTGAAAGGTCTCACTTGACTACACATGGCCCTTACCCATGCCCAGCTAGACACAAAATAACCCACTGGATTAAAAGTGAGTGGATATTCCAATTTAAAATGCAAACTACATATGAAAGGATGACTACATTTGGACTGATGTCATAAAATATTATAGCCAACAAAGGTAATTCAAATTTTCAGAGAAACAGATTGTAAGCTTCATTGCACACTAACAATACATAGAATGTATACATAAATGTATAAACACTTGTGTCCCATTGCTAGAGATTCCAAAGTGGGTGTTGTGAGTCCTGACTAGGATTTTGGATTGTCCACAGGCAACAAAGATTAATTAGCATGAGAACAGCCTTAAGAGGTTCTATTTGGAGATGAACTTTTTATTACAATTGTTTGTATAGACACACTAAATTTTATTATTAATTAGAAACAAGTAGAATTTAATTCATATATATAGACTTTAAGCTAATGTACTTTTTTTACTTAAGGAGATACTAAAGTTCAATATTACATCGGTAATTCACAGAAAGCAACTTTCTTTGATGATTTTCTTATGCATTTTGCTATTTCATTTTTTAATAGGCAAGCCTAATACATATCCTAGCTCCACAGGACAAGAGTATGATTCAATTGCAGAAAAAATTAACTTGAAAAGCAAAAGCAATGTTTTATAGTTGACAATTCTTGCAGATTTTCTAGATCTCTCTGAATTTATATATTTTTGGAATTTTCTTAAAACAAAAATATCTTAGATATCCTTGTGAAAATATTGTATTTTTAATATTATTTTTATTTTAATTGAAGGGGTTATTGAGATTATTGTTAATTATTGGCATGCAGTTTTAAGAAATTACATAGAGAGATCTTAAATATACTTCATCCAGTTCCTACCAATGGTAACATTTTACAAAATTATAGTAATGCACAGTAACCAGAATAGTGATGCTTGTGAAACTCACTGGTCTTTTCAGATTTTTTCAGTGTTTTTTTTTTTCAGTTTTGGGGGGCTGAACCCCAGGCCTCACACATACTTTGCAAGTGCTCTACCACTCAGCTGTACTCCCAACCCACTTTTAATTTTTTTATATTGAGATAGGTTCTCCCTAAATCGCTCAGTTTGCCTCAGGCCTCAAATTTTCCATCCTATTACCGCTGCTTCCCAAATTCCTGGGATTATGGAAGCATGCCACTGCACCTGGCATAGATTTTCTCAGTTTTATAGTTTTATTTGTATTCCCTTGTGTATGTCACTGAATCTTTCTTCTTCTCCTCCTCCTCCTCCTCCTCCTCCTCCTCCTCCTCCTTCTTCTTCTTCTTCTTCTTCGTTAGAGTTTGAACTCAGGGCCTTGCACATGCTCAGCAAATATTCCACCATGGGGACACACCACTAGCCTTTTAAAGTTTTAAAATTTTGATATAGAGTCTTGCTAAACTATGCATGCTGACTCTGGCTTCGGACGCATGATCCTCCTACTTCAGCTTCCTGAGTCACTGGGGTTACAGGCATGCACCATGGGGCCTGACACATTGTACTTTTTAATGGCATTTCATCATTGTACAATTTTTTTCTGCATTTGTCACTTTTTAATACTTTTCTCTCTTCTTTATTAAAGTTAAAAATGAGTGTAGATATGTATTTGAAATAGAGGTGGCATAGCTTTCAGCATCACGGCAACATGCAAGCCTCCACAGCACAAATAGAGTAAGTTCTTCATTATCTGCTAGCTGCAAATCTTTCTGATTACAGAGGCCCCTCACTTAATAGCAATCACCTCTAGAATCAGAAAGCCTTGGCAGACAGCAAATGTATGATCTTGAGAAAGTGATGTAACTTCCTCTTTCAATTTAATCAATCTTAAAAATATAATTTGAATTTGTTTTAAAGATTAAGTAAGATATTTTATCAAAACAAAAAATATACATGACAATTGTTTACATATTTTCTAGAGCATTCTTTCTGAAAGAGATGTTTACATTGTACTAGAATTTGGATCAAAAAGTATTAATTCTATGTTGACGTGAAAATGACAAAAAATGTAGAGAAGCAAACTAAGCCATATTGGAGGTCAGAATGACTCATTTGAGTGTGAGACATGAGGTTGGAAGATTGATTGAAGTACTATTTTATAAATTTAGAATTTAAACACCTCAGAAAAGGAAGGGATAGAGGAAGCATCCTGAGAGCTTTCTGATCACTCCAAGAAGGTGACCCATTGGATTTCTGGAAAGAGACTAAAGGCATATATCTCTGCAGTTTTAAACAATGCAACCAAAGAGATGTTTATGGAAGTCTGAGTAGGGTTAAATGCATTTGCAGAGAACAAGGGAGCATGAGCCCAGGGAGCAATGTGAATGGAAAACTGCCTCTAGCTCTGCATTGGAAGGAGCAAAGGACAGCCTAATGTCTCCAGTGTTTGAGAAGAGCTCAAGCATGGGTATGGAAAGGCAGACACAAACTGAAGATGAGTAACTCTTCTCCAAAATTTCACGTGGTCAAAAGTTGCCTTGAGGTATTGTCAAGTGGCAGATTCTGATCATGGCTTGTTGGGTTCTTCCTGAGGTTTCTCTCTTTCTGTGTTGTGGGTGGAGGCAAGAGGTGGGTGCACTGACAGTGGCAAGGCAAGAACAGAGCATCACACACAGGAGAGAAGGTCGGGTTTATTCACAAAGGAGGGGAAAGGCTTGGAGGATTAGGGAGTGGGGAAAGGGGAGTTGGAGAAGGGAAGTGCTCAGCTGCTGTCTCTGCCTCTGGGGCAAATGCTCCAGGTCTCCTTGCTCTTCCAGCTTGCAGCATTCGCCACTTCTGGGGCCCTGAGCTTGACTCCTGGAGTCTTGCCTCATGAAACTGTCATTCCATGTAGGATATCCAGCCTTGTAGAGGTCAGGGATGAATGGAGGTGGCAGGCCGGTTGAAGTATGATGAGGGCAGTTTGGAGGAAGGCTGAAGGCTAGGCTAGGCAGACGAGTAAATGGGCCTTTGATTCTTTACCTTGGGCTCCTAAGGAACCACAGGGACCCAGTGAGCTTATCTTGGATGGTGTTCAGAATGGCTGCTGAACTCTGAACTCCGGAGTTTATATGGCCTGATAGTCAGCCAATCAGGGGAACAGGGTTGGATCAGAAATGACTGATTGATTGGACACCAGGGGGCTTTAGATGCTACCATACCTGGGGTACCATCTTGGTCTACATGGTAGGAGGGGGAAGAGCGAGATATCTGGATGTATAGCAAAGGTGACCCATTGCTGTCTTGCCCCATAGGATTCCAAGTGGGCTAGATGAGCTCCTGGGACTGGCCATGTTTGGGGTACTCTCTATCCCCCTGGGACTCCCAACAATGCCTGTCTATGATGGGGGCTAGATTTTGTTATTTTAATAAGACCTCAGGTGGTTCTGATGCTGCCATTCCTTGGGGCTCCCTGTACATAGAAATGTCACAGTGGAAGTCAGTTACTACCAGACCTAGGGCATCACAGCAGAGCAGTCTAGGAAAAACATACCTCTTTGATTACTTGTATAAATCAGACTCATAGTAGGTGAGATTAAAAGCCCCTTTTCTTTATATAATACTATACGCATTAAACTAAAGCTAAAATTACATTTAGAGAAGCAATAGAACATAAAGAAAAAAGTTATTTTGGTGCAGTTTTAAGATACATCACCAACAAACAAGCCCCCTTTCTTCCAGACTTAGCACAATTACCCTCAGAGAAAGGATAGAAAATGTATATGCCAAAATATAGTAGCACCTATTTCTGGATTGTAGAATACATGTGATTTGCATTTTCTTCTTATTTATATCTATTTTTCATTATTTCTCTATAGCATGCAATATAATTATAACACAATATAAATTACAAAAATGTACAAATACAGTGTTTGTCAAATATTTAAGTTCAAAAGTAGTTCTATAAATCAACAAGTACCTCTAATATTTTAAGGAAATATTTAAGAATGTAAATTATTAGATCACCCACATGGGCAAAGAACTCAGTGGTACAATAAAATAAACTTTGTATCAAAAATAAGTCATCAAGGCTGAGATTGAAAGGTTCTATATTGCTTCCAAGAACTGTTAATAAAACAGAGCAAAAATTAGTAATTTGGATAAAATTAGCTGCTAGAGAAACAGGCTTAATGGGCCACTAGTTACAAGTTCCTTACTTTGTCAGGCAAACATGTCTATTGTTCTATTCCAAGGATGCAGGAGAAAATGTCATCAGCTATTAATACAGGACAAATGAATAGCCCTGTTACAAAATCTGTGGAATGGTCCTGAGATTCAAACTTTGGCCCTTTGCTCTTCCCATTATTTAACCCATATCCACATTTCTCACTGTTCAATAGACCCTCCTTCACCACTGACATCCAGGACTCTAACTTCTGCTTTGGCATAAGTGCCAAGTTTCTTAATATTTACAAAGACTTTGATAAGGTTCTTCTATTATGCAGACTGTTGAAAAGTAAAAGATTGGGGGCAAAGGGAGCAAGGAGAGTCAAAATGATCAAAGACATGTAAATATAACTACTATTTTCTATGTGGAAATATTTTTTTCTTTCATGGAAATCAGAGTGAATCTAAACCTGAATAAAAGATCAGAATGACAACAGCCTTCTGATGGGCAGTATCTACAATGACCTGAGAAAATGAATTTAAATTCAAAATTTCATATAGAGTCAAAATACCATTACATAACAGGAAAGAAAGCCTTTTCTGTAAATGTAATGATTTAGAAAATTCCCTTATACATGGCTATATCTGGAAGAAATTCTAAAGGCAATATTTTGGGAAAAAAATTAATACAGAATAGAAGATATTCAGCACAAGAGAAAAAGTTAAGAAAAAAATCTAGGAAAGAGTGAATGCATAAGATGTATTTGTTTTGGTGTATAATGATACAATTACTCTCTAAAAGAAAAACCTTATTTGAACTAAATGTAGGTGATAGTAAGTTAGAGGTGTAAACATGAAAATATACATAGGAAATCCTTACATCAAGGAAAGAAATAGCGAAAAGATAAAGGTAGTGAATAATGCAGATTTGTTTTAACTTTTGTTGCTACTGCACTTGAGTATTCTATTGGGTGTTGAATTTATGACAAAATCAGAAGCAAAATTAAGATAAATAAAAGGTAAAGAACAATAGCACCTTCAGAGTTTCTAGATGATAGGATGACTTTCTGAGATAATTTGTGATAATTAATAGAACAATTGGAATAAAAAAGTTTTGTAAGATATCTCATGTAAGGTCAAAGTAAGAAATTAATATCTTTCTTAAACACCAGGAATGTACACATAGAAATGTTTAATGAAAAAATGAGTTCATATACAAA
>VMDO01013251.1:0-58855 GCA_007922755.1 Pedetes capensis
ACACACACACACACACACACACACAAAAGTGATCAATTCTTCCTTAGCCAAATATCTTACTATGATTTTTTTAGCTAGAAGGGAGCTAATTTTCAGATATTGTTGTTGTTGTGGTTAGGTGCCGTGGAGTCGGTGTCCGACTCATAGCGACCCTACCAACAACAGGGAAACACTATTTTCCAGTGCTTCTCTGCTGTTCATAGGGTTTTCAATGTAGTCTTAGAATATGAAAAATAACTACTGAATAACTCATTCGTTTATCTTTTTATTCATTCATTGACATTCATTTATTCAGTATTTATTAAAGCATTTTCAAATCTATGACATTCATATGTAAAACAAAATTAGGAAATCAAATAATTTTTGATGTGACACTATTGTTTTTGGGAAATGATTCTAAAAGGTGTGCCAAATATATAGTCATGGGATTTTGTCCATTTTCTAAATTCTTTTAAATGGAAATACCTCTACTATTAGTGTTTACCTTTTTACTTGCACAGCTAGTCTCAATCCAGATTCTATAGCACCAAATAACATTAAAGATCATGCAAACATTACTGTTTTGTTTTTGACTTAAAAAAATCCTTCAGGTCACTGCAATATGAATTTTATAGATTTCTCATCCAGTTATTGTTCAATAGGTCATAATAAAAGTATTGAAGCCAAGAGGGCAGTGCCATGGCTAGATTTTATGAGCTATTACTTCAGTGCTTTTAAAAATAAGTTTTCAGCTGTTCTTAACTTTTAAAAAGTTTTAGTATTTGTAGCATGTATATGATAAAATGATAGCTTCTGTGATTTATTTTTTAAAATTATAGCATTAAAAGAGTAATTAAGACATTTTAAAACCAATTAAGATCTTTATTGAAAGTATATTTTAGTATACACTTAAAATAGAAGTTCTTCGAATTTTTAAAAGCAAATATTTTAAATGTCCAAGTTTTCTCATGTGTAAAATGATGAAATTGGACTAGAGTTTCTCTTAATTTCCTTTAAGCTTTGAAGGTTTGTTTACATAATTTTTATTCCATTTGCTATTTTGAGTGAAGCTGTTATTTTCCCCAAATGGAGGATATGTCCAGTGGTTTTATTTGTTTGTATCTAGTCGGATGTGGAAAGTTAATTACCAAATAAGTATCCTGAATGAAATTTCAATATTTTAATATATGGCATTAGGTTTAATAGTGCAAATGCCTAGGTTTGAGGTCAAGCAGAACTCTGAATTCAAACTCTATCATTCACTAACTGATTAATCTTGAATAAGTTAGAGCTAATAATAATGAATATATTGTTTTTTATGAGTCATACGGAATATGTCTATTAATAACCAACAGTAAAGGTTCAATAGGTAAACATTTTCCCTCTTTCTTCTCTATAATTTCATTAACTTTACCTAACTTTTCATTTCTCCATACCTGCATTATATTCCCTCTGTCTAGGCTGGGGTTTAAAGCACTCCATTGATAGAGTGCTTACTCTGCCCATTCTGAGACCCTGGGTTCCATCTCCAGCACCACAAAAATGGAAGAAGGACCTGGCAGCCCACTCCCAAAACAATCCTGAAATAATCAGCCATTAAAAACTCGATGAATAGCAGAGAAGCACTGACCGTGCTGGGCATGGCATAGTGTTGGTAGGGTTTCATCTGATTAACATGGGGTCTCTATGAGTTGGACTCACCTTGACATCACCTAACAACAATACCAAAAACTATCAGGCATTACCTCCTTTGTCAAAATGTGTTTGACATATATGGCAAGAACTCACTCTCTATTCTCTCCTTGGTGCCTCTGGATAATGTTAAATACTATAATAGAGATAGAAGACTATCATAGGTAAAGTATGTTTTTCAATTTTGTGGTACAAAACTTAGATGCTTTTAGGGGCCTGTCAGGTGCAACAAATAAGCATATCATCTTAGTGACAAAGGCATTCAGTTAAGCTTGAAGGGTAAAAGTTCTAACTAAAGAGAAGACAACAAATTCAAATGTTTTAAAAAACATTGTTGAAATCAAGTAACACATTTTATGGGTGAATTCAGCCTGTGGGCTGTTGGCTGGTGACTTTGGCATTCGCATCTGTCTTCTCCACTAAGCTGTGAACCCTTAGGAGCAGGGATGAATCATATATGTCTTATTCTCCTCTACATGCCAAGCCCCAGAGCTTACACATGGTAGGAACTCAATGGAATATTTATTGCGTTGAATTAGAACTGTTACATAAATAGTTCAAAGGCAATTTGACTTTGTTCAAATAGACTGATTTTCTGTGTTAGAGCTTTCAAAACTATGTACACTTTAATAATACACATATCCTCAAAATGTGTATAATTATTAAAGTTTAATGAGATTTATGATTTTCCACTTTGAACAATTATGAAGAATTGGTGTTTACAAACCAGGGACAGGCTAAAATTCCAAATATTCTGAAGTTCTGAAGTCCTTTTAGCTAAGAAATAATGAACAGGAGAACTGAATTGGAAAAACATGTCTTCCAACTCAGCCACCATACAGGCTTTCTGGTTCAGTGGATTTCTACCCAGCTGTTTCTTTCTGGGGTCACACCTTTAAAATATATGTTCTTTGAAAAAATGCTTCTACACCTCAGATGCCAAGGAGTCAGCTAAAGCATTGTTAAGTAGCATTTATCAACGTGTAGGAGAGCTAGATCTATTTAGCTTTGTAGCCAAAGTGTGCTATGTAGTTAACATTTATGAGCTGTGGGTATATCTGTCACACTATTACAGTGAGTTTTGCATTTTTAACATACTAGATAAAGAGGTCAGGAGGTATGTTACAATTGCCTCTTTGTAACTTCTCTAAGGAGCCTACAGACTAGCCTGGTCTTTTATTGCTTGCCTGTATCCCGTTGTTATAAAATCACACTGTTGCTCTGTAGTATACAAAATTTGAAAGAGAATGTTGGGAATATCATTTCATTTACAGACATAATGATAGCACCTTTGTTAGTATTAACTGCAAACAAATGTGTTAATATATACTAAATGTTTCTCATTTAAGACTAAATTATTTTCAATGGGCATTAGTGCTTTCAGGTCAGAATGGTACTTATCTAGCATTTGCATGGCAGGGATGAAAGGCAGGACAATTTGATTTAATCATTACCATACTGGACATTTGATCAGTCTCAAAAATTTCACAATAAATCTTAAAAGTAGTTGAGAACAACCAACAGAGAATGAGATTAAGTGAGCCCCAAATAAGATGTTATGTCAACTCTGATGGGATAAATGTATGACTGGGGCTAGTACCATGGTGTTGGTGATATGGTGGCAGCAAAGACAAGTTCACTTTTCCAGGAAGACACATTTTGCTTGTGGTTGGCATGTGATACTTGTGCCTCAACTTGCATTCATGCATGGTGTAAACATTTTGATGGGCAGTTCCCTGGAGTCTTTCCAGGTTAGAGTATATCATTGCTTATTTAAATAATTTCAAATCCCCCTTCTTAGAAGTAGATTGGGTCCAGACTCAAGGCATAAGAATTGCTTCAAAATCCTTCAAATTTTACTCCAAACATACTAGAAGATTCACTATTTGAAAGTGTTGTTTCTCCATTCTAGCACCAAAAGAGACTATTCAATATTCGCCTGATTCATTCTAGATACACGGCTCAAATGACACTTCTAAGAGGCTTTCAATTTTGCTGCTTGCAATTGTTTTCCCTGTGGTAAAGCTGCAGTTTCCCTTTGGAAAAAGCACAGGCTCTGGAGCCAGAGAGATCTGGTTTCAAAGCTGTGCCATGCCATTGCATGCTGCATGGGCTTATGTAAGTCACTTCAACTCCCTGAGCCTCAGTTCCTATTTTGGTAATTGTAGGAAACAGTATGCTATAAGCATGATTATTCAAGATAGTGTTTATAAAATGCCTGCCACCAAATAGCCTCACAAGTAAAGGCTCACTATCCACCTTTCTTGGTTCTTTTCCCTCTTTCATTTGTAAATAATACATTTTCCATGAAAGTATAAGTACTTCTATTCATAGTGCATCTTACTATAAATACTTTGAAGAAGCTTCTAATTATTATATTTGTAACAGAACTGGGCATGCTATATTACACAAAGGGGTCAATTGTGAAGGTAACTTTTAAAAAATGGGACTTATAAAGCATGTCCATGTTTTTCTTATTTGTGAAAGTATCACTGATGGTATGATAACAACTTCTAAAGGTAAAGTGACAAATTCACATAATTCATTTAAGAAGTTAGTCAAAATACCATGAGAATATTCAAAATGTTATGACATATGAAGCCACATTCACTAACATATATGTTCTTTCATTTCCAGGAAGATAGATAGACATTGAGTTATACAAACAGTCAGAGAGGGGCTTTAACACAAACAAATATTTCCCTGCATTTCTCTCAGTTTTTGAAAATGTGCAGTCTCATTTATGGATATAAGGGACAGAAGAATGGGAAGATCTTGAGTGGAGAGTAATTAGGACTCATAAATGAGAGAAAATGAGTGAGGCACAGAACCATTCTGGGAAGGGAGGGACTGACTGAGCAGTCATTCTCTATGGGCCTAAGTCTAGACACAAGCCTGAAATTTTATGTCAAATATAGCTTTAGAGAAAAGTGACAATGGCATGTTGAGTTTTAATTGCAAATATGCTCATAAATATGAGATGGGCTTGAAAAGAGTTAGTTTAATACATTTTCAAATTTCGATTAGGGCTATTCCTTTTTTATGCTTGATATTGTTGAGCCCTGCATTAATTTAACTTTCAGATATGATCTGAGGTAACACTCATTCCTGATAATAAAGGAAAAAATGGAAATAGAGAAGCCTGATTTTATTACTTTTAAGCCATGGGCATGGCGGGATAATATCTCCATTCACCATCTTCCAATTGTTTGCTGTGCTTGCTGTGCCACCATTTTCAACTCTGTTTACCACTAGGCTATCCTTGAAAGGCCATTGGACTGATTTCAAAATGAACATCAAACTACATTCTGATTCATGAGCATACTGTTAAAGGAGATACAAGGATTATGTAAAGAGAATATGTGGGAGAAAATGAGCAAGCAGGTGCTGTTCACTGTTGAAAATGTCCCTATTAATGCATTCTTCAGAGCTGATTTCAACACAATTTCAGATCCTGTATCATTAGATTCCTGGTTCACTTAACGTACATTTATTTATTTATTATTATTAATTGTTTAATCTGGCTTGGGTTTAGCTCAGTTGGAAAAGTACTGCTCTGCACTCTCTGAGAAGCTAGGTTCAATCCCCAGCACTGAAAAAGATAAAAAGGAAGAAAAGAAAAGAAAAAAGGGAAAAGGATGTGAAAATACACTCCTCAAGCAATCCATATGCCTATAAAGAGGGCCAGTTAATGTGAATATTATTCAAATTTATACACCTACCACTAAGGTCACAAATGAAGATAGGGAAGATTTTTATCAACTTCTGCAATCTGAAATAGATCGAAGCAATCAGGATGTAATAATTACTGGTGACGGGAATGCAAAAGTTGGAAACAAAGAAGAAGCCTCACTAGTTGGAAAATATGGCATTGGTGATAGACATGATACTGGTGATCACATGAAAGAATTTGTCAGACCAATGACCTTCTCATTGCAAATACATTTTTTTTTCATCAACATAAATGGCAACTGTACACATGGAATTCACCAGATGGAACATACAGGAACAAAACTGACTACATTTGTGGAAAGAGACAATGGAAAAGCTCAATGTCAAAAGTCACAGCAAGACCATGTACTGATTATGGATCAGATCATCAGCTGCTTATATGCAGATTCAAACTGAAACAGAAGAAAATCAGATAAAGTGTATGAGAGCCAGGTATAACTTTGAGTACATCCTGAGTTCAGAGACCACTCAAAAACAGGTTTCATGCATTAGACACTAATGATTGAAGACCAGATGAGCTATGGCATAACATCGGATATATCATTCACGAGGAAAGAAAAAGGTTATTAAAAAGACAAAAAAAAAAAAAAAAGAAAAGGCCAAATTACATGTCAAAAGAGACTCTGAAATTTGCCCTTGAACTTCAAGCAGCTAAAGTAAAAGGAAGACATGATAAGATAGAAGAATTAAACAGAAGATTTCAAAGGGCAGCTCAAGAAGATAAAATAAAATATTATAATGACATGTGCAAAGAGCTGGAGATAGAAAACCAAAAGGGAAGAACACATTCTGTTTTTCTCAAGCTTAGGGAATTGAAGATAAAATTCAAACCTTGAGTGGCAATAGTGAAGGATTCTACAGTGAAAATATTAAAAGATGCAGGAAATATCAAAAGATGGAGGGAATAAACAGAATCATTATACCAAGAAGAATTGGTGGATGACCAACCACTTTGAGGTTACATACAATCAGGAACCAATGATACTGAAGGAAGAATTAGAAGCTGCCTTGAAGGAATTCGTGAACCACAGGTTACAGGAATTGATGGAATTCAAATAGAGATGTTTCAATAAACAGATGTAGTACTGGAGGTGCTCACTTCATAATGCTAAGGGATTTGGAAAACAACTACCTGGACAACTGACTGGAAGAGGTCCATATTTGTGCCTATTCCCAAGAAAGGGGATCAAACCAAATGTGGAAACTATCAAATGATATCATTAATATCACACGCAAGCAAAATTTTGCTAGAGATCATTCAAAAGTGAATGCAGCAGTATATAGACATGGAACTGCTGGAAAATCAAGCCAGATTCAGAAGAGGGCATGGAACCAAATACATTATTGCTGATGTCAGACGGATATTAGCTGAAAGCAGAAAATATCAGAAAGGCATTTATGTTTTCTTGACTATGCAAAGGCATTTGGCTGTGTGGACCATAACAAATTATGGATAACATTGCCAAGAATGGGAATACCATAGAACTTAATTGCACTCATGAGGAATCTGTACATGGACCAGAACAAGAAAACACTGCCCAGTTTAAAGTCAAGAAAGATGTGTGTCAGGGCTGTATCCTTTGACCATACCTCTTCAAACTCTGTGCTGAGCAAATAATCTGAGAAGCTTGAGTTTATGAGAAAGAATGTGGCATAATGATTGGAGGAAGACTCATTAATAACCTGTGTTATGCAGATAACACAACTCTGTTTGCTGAAAATGAATAGTATTTGAAACATTTACTGATGAAGATCAAAGAATACAGTCTCGGATTGTAATTCAATATCAACAAAACAAAAATCCTTACAACTAAGCCGGGCGTGGTGGCGCATGCCTGTAATCCCAGCGACTCTGTAGGCGGAGGCAGGAGGATCGCAAGTTCAAGACCAGAGGCAGTCTGTGTAATTTAGTGAGACCCTGTCTCAGAAAAAAAAAAGTAAAAAAATGGGCTGAGGGTGCAGCTCAGTGGTCCAGCACTTGCAGAGCATGTAAGCACGAGGCCCTAGGTTCAACCTAGGTTCAGTACCGAACAAACAAACAAACAAAAAACAAAAATCCTTACAACTCAGTCAGTAATGAACTTCATGATAAATGGAAAAAAGACTAAAGTTTTTCAAGATTTTGCTTTACTTCTACAATCAACACCCACAGAAGCAGCAGTCAATAAATCAAAAGATGAACTGCATTAGGAAAAACTTTTGCAAAAGACCTCTTTAAAGTACTGAAAAGTAAACATGTCTCATTGAAGAGGAAGGTGCCATGGTATTTTTAGTCATATGATATGGTTGTGAAAGCTGGACATTGAATAAGGGAGACAGGAGAACTGATGCTTTTGAATTATAATGCTGTGTATGAATATTAATTATACCATGGGCTGCAACAAGAATCAACAGATCTGTACTAAAAGGAGTAAAACCAGAATATTCCTGGAAGGAAGTATGGCCAAATTGTGTCTTAACATATTTTGGATAAGTAGTCAGGAAGGTCCAATCCTGCAGATGGACATCATGTTTGGAACAGCATCAGGTCAAGGACAAAGGGAAAATCCTCAACTAGATGAATGGGCACAGTGTTTACCACAATGGGCTTAAACATAAGTAAGACCTTGTGCCTGGCACAGAATTGGGGAGTGTTTCATTCTGTCAAAAAACTGGGTCATTATAAGTGGGAGTTGACTTGCTGCCACATAACAACAACAAATATTTTAAAACATTGGCTTGGTTGTAAATTTGGATAGTTTGCTAAAATGTTCTGCTAAAAGTCATGAATGATTATAGCTTCTTGGATATGGTGACAGTGTGCGAGAAATGGCAGCTTCTGACATGGTATTTGTGGCAAGGAAAACATTTGGAAGCAATTTAGTGCATTTTATTTCTGCATGGAGTCTTTTGGCACCTAGCCACTTTCAAAGAATTATTTAACAAATTATGACACCACAAAAACCATTTTATGTTTCTGGATGATAGTTTTCAAAAGAAGAACCAATAAATGTATGAAGTTTTAATATCTAAGAGAACAAGACTGATTTAAAATGAAAATAACATTTATATTTTCAAGTGAAAAATAAAGCCTTACTTCTTTCTAAGTGTTACATCCAACTTTATTGCTATTTAAATCGGCTCATTCTGTGTACATATTATTGTGTTAAAGGTTTAAAAAGGATCTTGGTTTATTGATTTTTTTTAAGGAAACAAATCATTTTAGTATATTCTGATGAATTTTTCACCAATTTTTAGTTTCAGAGTTTAGAGAATTTTGATGCAGTCTTGTTTGTATTTGATTTGTAAAAATTCCAAACAATTGGCTCATCTAATTTATCCTTTTAATACTGGCACATGTGCTTTGAAATGGAACAGATCATGTGTACTTCTATCCTACATTCTGAGGCTGTGGGTAAATACTACTGTGTCATATGAATTAGCCCCTAGCTTCAACAAGGTTGGGCCAATGGAGACTTGGGGAAATGAAACTGCTCCGTAGAATGAAGCTGTTCACCCATATGAGGCAAATTTAGTGTGCAGGCTAAGGTAATTTACTAAATGGTACTCCAGTGCCCTAGAAAACTTGATTCACTTCAGTTGAATGAACAGTTGGATCAAACTCAATTAATGAGAGTCACCCATTCATACTCAAAGGCTTATAGAACTCAAATTGAATGTTCTTTAATTGGTTGCATATAATTCCTGGGTAACTTGGGTATAAGGTTGAAAATATAAATGAGTGAGGCCTAATTAGAAAGCCCCATATATACTTGCTTTTCAATCATATCTCCACAGCACCGAGTAATGGTGACTAAGGAGATAAGGTGTTTTCATAAGAGAAAAAAGCAAGTGAAAACACTATTGTTCAACTGTAATCACAAACTTTGAGTTTGGAGAGAATCCTAGAGAGTCTATATTTAAGCATAGATTTAGCTGTAGTCTAGAAAACTGCATTATAGAAAAGAATTGCTGGCAAAGATAAATACTGGATAGCAGAGAATAGGCTTGTCAAGAAACAAATGAAGAGCGGATAGATTTTTGGGTTAATAGCATATATAGATCAAAGAAAAATGGTTGCATAAAGTTGTGTGCGTGTGTATAAGCATGTGTTTAAAACTTTTAATGTGTTCTTACAAAATGAACAAATGTAAAACAAAAATTCAATCTTGCGTAAAATAAACTTTTATTTCTTTGAGATTTTTCTTTGATTTATAATGCATATCTTACTTCATAAAACATAGAATAATTTCCACAATTTGAAGATATCCCGGCTGAAGACACTTTTAAAATGACTAAATCTGCCCTAAAGCACATGTAGGACTTCCCACCAAAAGAACAATCTCAGTGCGTATTTGACAACTGAAGAGTCTTATACCTCTAATCATGATCTGACTTTGTACTAGAGAGATGGACAGAGGTCCTTCAACACTGGTTTCCTTCTCCCTCATTTTAGGAACACCTAGTTTTAAGCTGACTTTAGGTTGGCCAGATTAAAGACCATACTTATTTTTCAGCTTCTTTGTGTATGCAGATGAAGCTATGTGATTAAATTGTTAAGTGGCCTAAAATGAGAAAATGTGACCCATGTGTACCTCTTCCTCCTTCTTGGAGCATGAAGTTTAAGCAAACACCCTCAGCTCCTCTTGGAGCATGAAGCAGACAGCTGCTCAACAAGCAGAAGAAATCTGGATCTTTGAGGATCATGAAGCCATCCTACCAGTTGGGGATTGATGCTGCTTATGTGTGAAAGAGATAGTCTTTATTTGTTAAAAGCCACTGTTATTTGGGGTTTTCTGTCATTCATAACAGACTCTAATCCTAAACTGATGGTTTGACTTGTCTTCTTTTACATTCCTGGTCCCTATGTTAACTGTCAATACCCTATGATGACTTTACTTTACACTTAGAATTTGAAGTAGGTTTCATGTTTATCATCATTATTCTCATTCTCTCCAACAGCCCAGACACCAATCACTTGCATGGATTATTCTCCATCCATCAATATAAAAATAAAGTAAAGTAAAATACAGCCATGTTGAACCATACTACCAAAGTCCCAGATATTATTCTACTTTCTTTTCCACTAAGGAAAGAATATGGCACAAACAAATTAAGAATGATATTTAGAGATACCTGCTTAATTTGCTTTTTAAAAGGAATATTTTTTTTCAGTCTCTATTATTGGACATGAATAGCTGGAGATACAACTCAATCTTAACTAGTCACATAATGAGGTACCTTGACACCTCAGTTGAGAATATCGCCTTGATGGGCAATGACTTCTGAAGACCTACTGAAACTTTGAAAGAACAGGAAAGAACATATAAATTGGGAACAATTTTTAGTTTATGAATATGTACCCAAAGTTTAGCTTAGAGTCTACTGCTTAGATGTTCAATGAATGGAAGAGATGAAGAGAGAGAAAGGAAAGGAAAGAAGTCTCACAAATCAATGGTATGTGTTCCTTCACTAGCACAAAGAAAATTCCATGATGAATTGTGAATAAAGTTTTACTGTAGGAAAAATCTTTGTCTCTACTGTTTATCTCTTTGTTTACCTTGAACGGGTCTGACTCAGAATTTCTTTTCTTTCTTGTAATGCTATTATCCAGTTATACTACTTTCAACTCTATGTTTTTAATTACTTTCAAACTAATCTTCAGGATATTTTTTTAAAAAAGATGTGCTCCTGTGTTAGCCTGTTCTTTTGCTATCTCAACTTACTACTTGACTATAAATCCATGAAGGCTGGTATCATGCAGTCTTGCTCAATATATCATTAGCACTTGGAAACTGATGAATAAGTGAGTGATTCTTATATATTCTACCATTACTTAATATGAACTTTTTTACTTTGGCAAGGACAAATTGTGATTACTAAATGCAAACACACGATCCCACTAATCTAATTTTAATGCCATAGTTTTACAAATGAACTTTTTCATTTTTCAACAGGAAAACCAAGTGTATATATTAAAGATAGCATGCCTTGAACTCAGAAAAACAAGTGATACAATTGAACTGACTCCTTTTTCCACTTGTTGTACAACTTTGAGTTCAACTTGGGGGCAAAAATACTACTGACTCAAAGGGTATGAGCTTGTCAAGACTTTTATGTCAATGTACACTTTAACTATTCTGACAGAAAATATTCCCCAAAGTTTCAGTTTCCCACCTGAGGGTTAGCTGGTCATGCTAGTTGGTGGTTGGGATAGAAAGAGGTTGGGAGGGGGACAATTCCACTGGATGAGATTGACATTGTTCCTCACTTGATGATAATGTACCATAAGAGCAGGTGTAGTTGCTCCCTGAATTACTCAAGGGAAAAGTTTATTAAATAATTTTTGTGGAATCTTGAAGCTGTATAGTTTCATCCTCCATCATGACAATACTCTGTGTTACAAATTGTTTCTACTATGGCAATTTCTGTCAGGTAAAAACATCACAGTGCACCTTCACCCATGTTATTCACTGGATCTGGCACTGTGAATCTTCTGGATCTTCCCAGAAGTCAAAATAACCATGAAATGTAAATATTTTGAATTCAGAAAATTGAGAAGCCATGACAGCACAACTAAAGACACTCACAAAAGAAAACTTCCAGAACGGCTTCAGAAAGTAGAAAGCATGAAGGGAATAAGTGTATTTGAAGCCGGGGTGAGTAGTTTGAGGGGAGTTAATGGCAATGTGTCTTTTACTGTAGTAATTTTTTAAAATTTAAACATCTGCCATGGTTTTTTATCACAACACACATTTGTCTTTGGTCCTTTCTATAAAGAAATGACAACTTTCTCAGGGGTGAAAAAAATGATTTGATAGGAACTCTTGCTTATGTAGCTCTCTTACTCAAAATCCCAATTTCCTTAGAATAGCAACGTTATAACAATCACTGCATCTCCTTACCCTACATATACTTTGTTATTGTTAGGTGCCATCGAGTCAAGTCTGACTCATAGAGACCCTCTTAGGGTTTTCAATGGCTCACTGTTTCGAGATTGCCTTGGGAGTGGGTTGCCATGTCCTTCTCCCATTTTGTGGTGCTGGGAATCGAACTTGGGACCTCAGAGACTTCAGAGCAGTGCTCTACCAACTGAGCTAAATCCTAGCCCCTGAGCTAAATCACTGCTAGGATTTAGCTCAGTTGGTAAAGCGCTGCTCTGCAGTCCATGAGGTCCTGAGTTTGATTCCCAGCACCCCAAAAATGGGAGAAGGACATGGCAATCCACTCCCGAGGCAATCCCGAAAAAATCAACCATTGAAAACTCCATGAGGGTTGCTATGAGTCAGATATGACTCAACAGCACCCAACAACAACAACTTTATTGTTGGGGATTTTTAAAATGCACCCCATAACTAGAGTCCCTCATACTAGCATGATGTACTGACCTTTAGCTGACCCCAGGGCCACATCCCACTCACTCACCCCTAACCCTCCCATAGAGTGAGCAAAGATGGCCCCTGACCAGCCTGACCAGCCTCAACCACCTCAATTTTGATTGGCTACCCCTAGCACCTCAGTTAAATAACTGCCCCTACCTGGCAGGTATGACAGTTTACCTGCTGTACCTGTCAGGAATGTGCCCTGATTGGCTAACCCCAGTACACACCCCCCTCTGGGACCCTATATAAGCAGGGCTCCCGGACCCCTTCACCCCACCACCATTCTCCATCCTTCAACTGCTGTCTAGACCCTATCACCTTGATCCAGCACTCCCCAATCCAGTGGAAGATCTCCAAGCAAGCCAACTCAAGACCAGGGGCCCTGAAGCGCTGAAGGCTACAAGCAAGCCATGAAGAACTTCCCAATTCCTCCCACTCTTGGAAAGGAGGGAGGCAGAGAAGATGAACTGCGAGAGTCAAGTCCACTGGACCTCCAGCCCAGCGGAACACCAATTGCTTGTAGCTGTGCCTTTAAGGCTGAGCTGTACCACTAGTGAGCCTGCAGCATCCTGTGCTGCAGGCTTAGAGCTAGCAGTTGAGCATTTGACAGGGGCTGCTTGCTGGTTGCACCCCACTTGGGGAGCAACCCAATAAACTTTCCCTCTCCTGTTTCCTGCAGAAGGTCTCCTGAGGTCCTTCTTTGGTGCCTGTGGCCACTACACCTACCCTGTCAAATGGGTCCCAGATACCCACTTGTTGTCAGGGCAAGACTCTGACCTCTGCTGGGCCTGAGCTGAACCTCGACACTTTGTGTTCATCTTGAGGACTTGACCAGTTAGCCAGTTGCTAAACTGTAAACTTGGGGCTCATTTAGACTCCTTCCACACAATGCCTTTTTATGCCAGAGGTGTTATCCTAGGGAGTCTATGTGGTAGTCTCATTCTTAATCTCTTCTTTCCATCTTCACTGAAGTTACATAGTCTTATATAAGCCCACCCTTATTGTTTTACTCTGGATTATTGCCATCATTTTCTATTGACTTCCCTGTCTCAGTTTCATTTCCCTATAATCCTTATATTCAGCTAGTAGAAAAGATATTTCTAAAATGAGTATTTGCCATGTGATTTCTCTCTTTAAAACCTTTCAAAGATTCCTCACAGGTTAAAGAATAATGCTCACAATTTATATTTCACTGTGATGCACAAGCTGTTCTTATTAAAATTTAAATAATTTCCTCTCATCATTCATCTAATCCCAGACCCTACTGCTATTATTCTGATGTATGTCCTCTCAAATGTTTTCATATGCTATGTATGTTTATATCTATTAAAACTAATACTTTTGTGAATTTTTAAAATAAGTGACATTTTACTATATATTGCATTTAACTTGCTTTTTAATATTTAAACTTGATCACATGTTTTGGAGAGCCTTCATATTATTAGCCTACCTCCTCCCCCTCCTCCTCCTTTTTTTTTTTTTTTTTGGCAGAACTGAAGAGTTTATTCCAGAGGCCTAGCACATGTTAGGCTCTACCATTGAACTGTACTCCTAAGCTCCCTTTTTATTTTCAATTTTTGAGACAGGGTCTCACTAAGTTCTACAGGTTACTTCTGGCCTCAAACTCATGATCCTCCTGCCTCAGCCTCCTGAATCCTTGGGATTATGGGCATGTGCTATAATGGCCAGCTCATATTGTTTTTAATTGCATTTAATTGCTTATTTGTAAATGATGCAATTAAATACACAGATACACAACAATTTATCTAATCACTTCCCTCTTGATAAACATTTGGGTTATTATATCTAGAATACTTATATAGATGTAGAGTTTCTGAGTTAAACTATGTGTGCCTTGCTGAGCATGGTAGCTCACATCTATAATCCTAGAGACTCAGTAGGCAGAGGCAGGAGAACTACAACTTTGAGTCCAAAGGCAGCCTGCATAATTTAGTAAGATCTTGTCTCAAGATAAAAAATTAAAAATAGGCTAGGGGTGCAGTTCAGTGGTAGAGTGCTTTGCAACGCATGTGGGAGGCCCTGGGTTCAACCGCCAAGTACCACAAGACAAAACAAAACAAAGCAAAACTAAACAAAACAAAACAAAATTAAAACCCTATGCATGACTTTAAATATATAATGGATACTTCCAAATAGCCCACGAGAAGTCTGTACCAATTTATACTCTTAACAATAGTGAATTATAAGTATGTTTTTATTTTTTCTTATTTTATTTTATTTACCCATGAGCTCACTGACACTGATAGCAATAATAATCTCCTTAATTAATTAGATAAAATAATGTAATTTGGTTTTAATTCAATATTACTGGATGTTAATGAAATCAAATATATTTTCTTATTTTTATTCATCATTCTTTTTTATAGAAAGTAGCTGTTCAGGTTTTTGCCCCATCTTTATATGGTGTTTTTTAAAAGAGGTTTTGTGAAAATTCATTATATAATTTGTGTTTAATATTGATTTAGTAAATTTTGCTTTTTGTTTGTTTGCTTTGAAATAGTCTTGCTATGTAGTCCAGACTGGCCTCAAACTCGTCATCCTCCTGCCTCAGACTCTTGAGTGCTGGGATTATAGACATATGCTATGACATCTGGCTCAATTTTGCAATTTTTTCTCATTCACTTGCTTTTCAACTTGCCAATCTCTCTGGTCAGATCTCATAAAACTGGCTTTATGCAACCTTTAGTTCCACAATAAAAAAAAAACATGACTGTAGGCCTATAAACCTTGTAAACATATTTTCATATCTCTGTAGTTTCTTCTTACATGCTTTTTTTTTCGGCTAAGAATATGCCCTTTCCTCATCTTTCTAATCAACTTAACTTTTCTTCATCCTTCAAGTCTTTAACTGTTACCACCTCTAGGAAGCTTTCTTTTATTTTCATTCTCCTTTAGACAGATCCAAAGTGCTTACTCTGAGCCTCTTTCATTCATTGATCACACGTTACTGTGCTCACATGAGCACTTTACCTATCACTTCTAGTAAGACTTCTGGAGTCCTTGGGAGTAGAGACTGAGCATTACTTGCATTAGCATTCTCATTGCTTCTCAATACATATTTGCTCCCTGAAGGACTATATAAGTTCAGACTGTAGGACAGATTATTAAAACCATTCCTTTATTTGATAATGAAATGTTAATTTATTCAAAAGGAACCCAGAGTTTCTCCTTAAAGTAGTTACATAAATACTTTCTTCTGAATTGCTTAAATAAAAAGAGGGCAAAAATTGGTTTGCTTCACATTATATGATTTATTAATAGATAAATAAAAGAAAAATATTGTAGGTATTACTCAAGCAAGAGAACTTAGAATTCACAAGAGTGTGAATACCCTGAACTTGAATTATCCTATTTCCACTCCTGTAATTGTGCCATCCCCCACATGTCTGTCAGCTTGTCGTGCTGTGGGGGCTTGAGTGTTGCTGTGATGCGGAAAGGTTATGCCACTGGTATTTCAGATACCACCAGGGTCACTCATGGTGGGCAGGTTTCAACTGAGCTTCCAGACTAAGACAGACTAGGGAGAAGGACCTGGCCATTCACTCTGAAAACAATTAACCTTGAAAGCTCCATGAATAGCAGAGCAGCACTGTCAAATATATTGCCACAAAATGAGCTCCCCCACCAAGCTGGAAGGCATTCAAGAAATGACTAGGGAAGAACTGCCTCCTCAAAGTAGAGTCAACCTTAATGATGGGAATGGAGGAAAGCCCCCGGGACATTATGACACATCATGAATAGAAAATGAGAAGAAACATAGTGACTTTAACAATGGGTTCAAACGCAAAACGTCCTGTGCATGGCATAGTGTTGGGTAGTGTTTTGTTCTGTTGTTCTCGGGGTTGCTATGAGTCGGACCCAACTCTAGGACACCTAATCAAAACAAGCTGTGTGATATTGAATGAGTTACTTACCATGACTAAATTTCCTTGTTTGTGAAATAGGAAATAAAATAATAATTATGCCTGTAGTTTTGTGAGATTAGCTAAACTACATATGAAAAATGCATAGCATAGTATTTGGCACATGGCAGGCATCCAAGAATGGGTAAACAAGAAGGAAATTAAATCAGCAAGGTTAGTCTGTCTTGAGCCAGCTGTACAAAAGCACAGGGGAATCCCAAAATAAAAATATGTCAGACTTACATATTTTCCTGAGGCTTAAATCCTAGGAACCATTAGGCCAAGAACCATGTGGAGTATTGTTTGTAATTGTTAGCTCCTATCGAGTTGGATCTAACTTATAGCGACCCTATGTACAACAGAAAGAAACACTACCTGACACTGTGCCATGCCTGGCACTATTGTCAGTGTTACTCTGCTATTCAGGGGGTTTTCAATGGTGAACTGTTTTGGGAGTGGTCCTTCTCCCACATTTGCAGCACCTGGTATTCCCAGGTCTCCCATCCAAGGACTAACCAGGCCAACACAGCTTAGTTTCTGAGATCAGGCCTCAACAGATCTAGGGTGCTATGGGTGCAGACAGAGCATCATTTACTATAATTATAGTCTATTATCTGACTAAGGTCTAAGGTTAGCAAGAGGGCCATATAACCCAATAAACACATTAAAATGCTACCATAAAACAAAATCAGGAAACAGGAAAAAGGAGCACCTAAGAGATCAGTGCTTAGGGTGACACAGGCATTCATCAGAACACTACAGTTTTGGTCTAAGAAAACTTCTACTTTAGATAAATTGCCAAGATAAAAAGGAGAGCTTGCATAAGTATGTAAAATGCTGACTGAGAGAAAATAATAAAACTGGATCAAAATAACCTTAAGATTTTATGAACAGAAAGTGGCAGTAGAGGTATGCAGAAAAGCGCTATGCATTTGTAACGGTGGTTTGAGTCTGGAGCTCCTCTGCAAGCAAGTTTCATTGACCTTCTATATTTCACATTGACCTTGATGTTTATAAATGCTGCAGGGCTCAGCAATTAGTCTTTTGTGAACTGAGAATTCACTTCTTTGTAGGTTCTTAATGTTCCATCTCAATTAGCAGCTATTTAACAGCAAATTCATGGTGAGCCAAAGTAACAGAAAAATTTGAGTCTAATGTGTGTCTAATGTGTGATATGAAACAGAGGTAAGAGTTTCATTAGGCGTTTCAAGGCAGACACTCTCTTAGATGGACTTAGGGAAATAAGATTCATGACCTATGTGTAATTTTGTCCTTTGAAGGTGACAATGTAATGAAATAATAAGAAAAAATGGCATTTGAGATAGTAATGCAGTAGCCAGGTAATTGAGAGAATGACTTTAAAAAGGGATCCAGATTTAGCTTACAACTCAATTGCAGAAATCTATCAATTAACACTTTAAATATGAAGAAATTGCCTGACACATGCAACTGCTTCAAATCAGATTTTTACCTATAAGACGTTTTTTAAAGGAGTGTTTTTCTATTGAATGCTCTTTGTGCCACACCTATAATCTAATATTCACCATCCCACTTGTGGCCCTTATTACTCTTAATTTTGACTATTGTAAGAGTCTACTAATTGGTCCCACTGCTTCTGTTCTTTCCTGATTAGAGTTTACTGGGTTTCCAGGCCACCCTGGCAGTAATATTTTGCAACAAAGTGAGACTGGTATGTTCAGTGACAACAGCCTGCAGTGACACACAGGATGATAACAACCAAGATCAGACACTAGGGTAGTATGGCTATCGATGAGGTTTTCCATAATATGGTCTAACTCACTTTTCCAATTTATATCCTGACTCCTCTATATCTACTCCTAGTGCTTACAGCATATTGAGACATTTCCTATCTCCAAAATTCAGGTATGTTCCTGCCCTTGTACCTCTGCTCACACAGCTCCATTTGCCTGCAATGCCTTCCATGTTGCCTTCTAGCTTGGTCAAATTTCAGGCATCCTTTAATTATGAGTTCATTCCTCTTTTCTCCATAAACTCTCCTGGCCACTCACTTCTTTAAATCTCTCTTATTTTTATTTGTATCACAAACATATTTTTATTCTACTTGTTGTGAACTTATTTAGTCAAATCATAAAATCTCTGGTAGCAGATGGGTATAGTAAAAATATACAGGTAGGGAAATAAAATTAAAAATAAGAATTAATAGTGCAATTCAGCAATAATGCTGATGGATTCTGCCTGAGACTTTTTGTTTTCCTCCTTCCAGGTAGAACTGAACAGAGTCTGAGTCAACAATAGCCTTGGTGACTAACATAACCCCTCTCTTGTCTTTTATCTCAGAACAGAGAGAGAAAAATCATAAGAGAAGAAACTGATTACAGCCAGTATTTGCTCAACAAGGTCAAAGAAAGTAATATTAGTTTTTCAATGAATGTGTGTATATGTATATGTGTGTACATGTATACATGAATGTGTGTACATGTATACTGGAAACTGAACTGCCAGAAATGACAAAAATACTGTTCATAATATAAGCTTAGAGTTATCAACATATACAGACAGGAAGGACAAGAATTCTCTCTAATTAAAATCCTTATCTCTAATCTTTTGTCATTAAATGTATTTTTAACAAAATTTAGGTAGCAATCACTCTATTTGCATTTAATCTTCAGAACATAATCATTATAATATAATTATATGTTCAGCTGTTGTTGTTAGGTGCTGTCGAGTTCATATCCGACTCATAGCAACCCTCATAGGGTTTTCAATGGCTGACTGTTTCAGGATTGCCTTGGGAGTGGACTGCCAGGTCCTTCTCCCATTTTTGTGGTGCTGGGAATTGAACTCAGGTCCTCAGAGACTACAGCACAGTGCTCTACCAACTGAGCTAAATCCCAGCCCCATATGTTCAGTTAGCTTTCCTAAAACCCCAGTGAAGAAGGTATTATTACATTTTGATTTTTATGGAGAGGTTAATAACCCTAAGTCACCTAAATAAGTGACTGAGCAGAGAATGAAAGCAACTCACTCTCAGGTCTATCGTTTATAGCATTGTCAATGTATGCAGAATCAATTCCTTACTTTTAAGTGAAATACTTCATTGGGGGACTATTGGGCTCATTCAATGTTTACTTTTTTGTTTATTTATTACTTTACTATTTAATTATTCATTAATTTAGCAGATATTTATTGAGCACCTAGCATGTGCCATATGCTGACATATATTACAGAGAACCTCTGCCTTTATGAGGTAACTGGGGAGCCCAGTGCATAAAAAATAATAAAGGCAACAATGTTTTTGATGCTATGGTAGTGACAAGGACTGACTCCTTTGATCAAAACTTTAGTCAGGCTCCTGAGTCCTTTCTGATTACTCTGGACTGTGGGCTTCCCTGTCTCTTCCTGCAGAATCCATGTGGAGCAAGAATCTTATTAAGTCTGCTTAGCAAAAATCTCATATTTGTATTGTTGGTATATGATTACCTTCAATATCCTACCGCCCTGCCTTGCCTTCATCAACGATCCTATCAAGACAGTTTAACCAGAAACTCCTTACTTTGAGGTTTCCTCTTAGCAGTTTTCTATCTACTGACCCCACATGCTCTTTAGTTATAAATCCCTCCTTGTCCTTAGAGTTGAATCAAATCTCTCTCTCTCTCAGTGCAAGATACTCATTGCAGTGGTCCCTATATCTTTCATTGTTATTCTCCTTGGATAAAGTCTGCATTCCCTACTTTAACAAGAGCCATGAATACTTTTTTCCTCAGTAGTAGATGTTTCAGTAAAGTACAGTGCAGAAAAAATGAAGCCATAATTCTACATGGAGGAGAGAATTCTACATTTGAACCTGAAAAGGGCAAATGTTTACCTTTGAGAGAAAAGGAGCATTCCAGGCAGAAGGAACTGCTCTGAAGAGCATAGTGCTCTCTAAGAGCTTTGAGTGGTTGAATAGAGTGGAAGCATGCAGAGTAATTAGCAAAAATGATCCTGAAGAGGAAGCAAGTGCCAGATCAACAAGGCCCTTGAATACTCTGCCACAGAACTTGGACTCTCTCCATCAATCCATGGGGAACTTTGAAGATTTTTTTTAATCTGTTAAAAAAACTGTTGGTGGGGTACAGGTTGTAAGGCTTTTTCTATTTCCATTGTGTACCTCTTATATCATTTGGTTACCCTTACATGTTCTTACATAACGTATGGTACTCTTTGATTAATATGTGGTAAGCCTTGTATGCAATTATGAGTTATATTCTCATTTTTCCCCATGTCTTTGTGGAGTTGCATAAAGCACTGGAGTGATGCTATGTACTTTGCACTCTTTAAAGACCATTCCTCCAACAGTTCATAGGATGAATTAGGGGATAGCAAAAACAAAGACGGGGATATAAGTTATGTGATTTCCTATAATTTAAGAAAGAAAATATTTAAAAGTATTCTGTATATCACAAGATTTGAACATTCTGGAAATCTTTCTAGCTGTTGAGAGAGATTGCTCTTCTAATGCTTAGTTTATTCTTAGAGACAAAAAAGGGCCTGGCCTTAAGTAGGAATTTGATGTGCAAACTAATACATCCAAAATCAAGCCTCTTATTATACCCCAGGAGGCAATATTCCTTTGCCTTAATCATTCCCAGGATGGGTGCCAGACAACTAAGAATCATATCTATAGCCCAAAGTCATCAAAATTATTCAAGTTAGCCAATCCTAGACTGTTGACCTATCTTGGTAAGCCTTTCCTGTGAAAGTCCCAATAAAGGCTATAGCTAAAATCTGCCTCCTCATCCCACTGTTGTCTTTTCCATGTGTCCCTGTGTGGCTGCTGTGTTTTCCTTTTTTAGGATCTATGAGGATAATAAAATTCACTTCCTTAGTCTTCTCCTGTGTCTCTTCTTGTGGTGGCACCTGACTGAACATCTCATAAAATAAAAAAGAGTATTGGATTTGAAAAAAGAGAGATATGAAAATGAAGAAGGCAGAAGCAAGAGACCTTTCTTCTGGACTAAATGTGAAGAGTAAGAGAAAAGGATAACCTGTGGTAACTTCTGGGTTTATGACAAAGGAAAAGCATATTTTGGGGGGAAATTCTTGTAGAGTTGGAGCTATACATTTGCTGTCTGGATGGAGAGATGACAAAAGCCACTGTGTATGTGGAAGCACAGGAGAGACTGTTGTTTATAACTATGATTTTGGTAATCCATGAGTGGTGATTAGGATCCACAGGAAAAAGAAGAGAGTTGAGGGGTGGATAATGGATCCCGCCAGGACTGAAGGGCAGAGGAAGAGAAGAACATGATAAGGGCAGAAAGTAACTCATCAGACAAAAGGAGGACAGGTAGAAGAGAAGGGGATCCAGTAAGACAATAGAGGTTTTCTGGAAGAGAATAGGCAAAAGGGGTAAAAGTAAAGTCATGAAGACATACAATGAGATGACCAATACTAATTCAATAGTTGTTCAATATTCTTAGTTTTAAAAATTTCAGTAGATTTAAAATATGTGAGTAATACTATATTTTGGAAATATCAGAATTTAATATTTTTAGTTTAACTAACAATGATTAATTCCAATGTGACTATATTAGTTTCTTAAGGCTGCTGTATCAAAAGTGTTTTGAACTTATTGCTGTTGTTGTAGGTACCTGAGAGTTGACTCCCACCCATAGCAACCCTATGTACAATAGAACAAAACACTACCCAACACTATGCTATGTACATAATCTTTTTTATGTTTAAGCCCATATTGCAGTGACTGTGTCAATCCATCCACTTGATGGTTTTCTTTTTTTCCATGACAGGCCAAAGATACTGTCTTTTCTCCAGGGATTGGTCTCTCCTGGCATGTCCAAAATAAGTAAGATGAAGTTTAACCATCCTTGCTTCCAAGGAGCACTCTGGTTGCACTTCTTCTAGGACAGAAATATTGGTTCTTTTGGCAGTCCGTGATATATTCAATATTCATCTCCAGCACCATAATTCAAAATCATTAATTAGTTTCCTGTATACCTTAGTCAACATCCAGCTGTCACAAGCATATGATGTGACTGAAAATACCATGGCATGAGTCAGGCATACCTTCGTCTTCAATGTGACATCTTTACTTTTCAATGCTTTAAAGACGTGTTTTGCAACAGATTTTCTCAATGGAATGCATCCTTTGATGCTGGATTGCTGGTACTATGGATGTTGATTATAGACCAAGTAAAGCAAAATCTTGGTTAGCCTCAACCTTTTCTCCGTTTATCATAAAGTTGCCTACTGATCTAGATGTAAGGATTTTTACTTTGTTCATGTTGAGGCATAATCCATACTGAAAGTTGTGTTCTTTGATCTTCATCAATAAATGTTTCAAATCTTCTTCAAATTCAGCAAACAGATTTGAATCATTTGCATAACACATGTTGTTAATGAGTCTTTCTCCAATCTGGATGCCACATTCTTTTGTATAAAGTCCAGTTCTCATATTATTTGCTCAGCATAGAGATGGAAGGGGTACAGTGAAAGAATACAGCTCTGATGTGCACCTTTCTTGACTTTAAACTGGGCAGTGTTTCCTTGTTCTGTTCGAACAACTCTTCCTTAGTCCATGTATAAACTCCTCATGAGTACAATAAAGTCTCTGGTATTCCCATTCTTTGCAATGGAATCCATAATTTGTTGTGATTCATATAATCAAATGTCTTTGCATAGTCAATAAAACATAGACATCTTTCTGAGATTCTCTGCTTTTGCCCCAAATCCATCTGAGCAATGATATGCCTGCTTCCATGCCCTTTTCTGAATCCTTTTCATTCATTTTTTGGCAGTTATCTGTCAATATGTTGCTGCAGTTGCTTTTGAATGATATTTAGCAAAATTTTACTTGCATGTGATATTAATGGTATCATTCAATAATTTCCATTTCTATTGAATCTCCTTTCTTGGAAATAAGCGCAAATATAGATCTCTTCCAGTCAGTTGGTTTAGAAGCTGCTTTCCAAATCTCTTGATATAAACAAGTGAGTAATTCCAGTGTTGCAAATATTTGTTGAAACATCTCAATTGGTATTCCATCAATTCATTGAGCCTTGTGTTTGGCTAAATCCTTCAAGGCAGCTTCCACTTCTTCCTTCAGTACCATTGGTCCCTAATCACATGCAACCTATCAAAATGGTTGATCATCCACCAATTCTCTTTGGTATAATTACTCTGTATTCTCTCCATCTTTTTTTTTTTTTGATGTTTCTTGTGTCATTTAATGTTTTCCCTGTAGAACCCTTCACTATTTCCACTCTAGGAATTTTTTCTTCTGTTCTTTAAGCTTCAGAAAAACATAGTGTGCTCTTCATTTTTGGCTTTCTATACCTAGCTCTTTGTGTGTGTCATTATAATATTTGATTTTGCTTCTTGGACTACCCCTTGAAATCTTCTGTTTAGTTCTTTAAATTCATCATGTTTTCCTATTATTTTAGCTGCTCGATATTCAAGGGCAAGTTTTAGAGTCTCTTTTGATGTGTAATTTGGCCTTCTCTATTTTCATGTCTTTTTAATAACTTTTTTCTTTCCTCATGAATGATGTCTTTGATATCATGCCACAACTCATCTTGTCATTGATCATTAGTGTCTAATGTTTCAAATCTGATTTTGAGATGGTGTTTGAACTCAGTTGGGATATACTCAAGGTCATATATTGGCTCTTATATGCTTGTTCTAATTTTCTTCAGTTTCAATTTGAATTTGCATATAAGCAATTGATTGTCTGATCCACAATCAGCACCTGATCTTGTTCTGACTACCAATATTGAGATTTTCCATTGTCTCTTTCTACAAATGTAGTCAATTTGGTTCCTGTATGTTCCATCTGGTGAATTCCTTGTGTATAGTTACTATTTACATTGGTGAAAAAAATGTATTTACAATGAAAAATTGTTCATCTGACAAAATTCTATCCTGTGATTTCTAGCATTGTTTCTATCACCAAGGCTGTATTTTCTAACTACTGAGCCTCCTGCTTTGTTTCCAATTTTTGCATTCCAATCACCAGTAATTATTGTTACATCCTGATTGCATGTTCAATCAGTTTCAGATTGCAGAAGCTGGTAAAAATCTTTCCTTTCTTCATTTATGGCTTTAAAGGTGGGTGCATAAATTTGAATAATAGTCATATTAACTGGCCTTCCTTACAGGCATGTGTATGTTATTCTAACACTGACAGCACTGTATTTCAGGTCAAATCTTGACATGTCTTCTTTGATGATGAATGTAACCCATCTCTCTTTATGCTGTCATTCCCAGCGTAGTAGACCGTAGTATTGTCAGCTTGTCAGGCTGTGAGGGCTTGCTTGTTGCTGTGATGCTAAAAGCTATGCCTTAGTTATTTCAGATACGAGGAGGGCTGCTAATAGTGGAAGGTTGCAGCTGAGCTTCCAGATTAAGATAGACTAGGGAGGAAGACTGGCAGCCCATTCCCAAAACAATTAGTCATTGAAAACCCTCTGAACAGGAGAGAAACACTGTCAGATATAGTGTTGGAAAATGAGCCCCTCCAGGTTGGCAGGCATTCAAGAAATGACTTGGGAAGAATTTCCTCCTCAAAGTAGAGGGGACCTTAATAAAGGGAATGGAGTAAAGCCATTGGGCCTCCATTGGAGGGGGCTCCATTGGAATGGGACCTCCATTTGCTGATGTGGCATGACTCAAAATGAGAAAAATCCACTGTAAACATCCATTAATAATTGGAATGTGGAATGTATGTAGTATGAATCTTGGAAAATTAGAAATTGTCAAAAATGAAATGGAGCACATAAACTCGACATTCTAGCCATCAGTGAGCTAAAAATGGACTGGTACTGGCTACTTTGAAGACTTGAAGTTATGGCTCCAAATGATGGATATTTATTCTCTCACGGTCATGTAGGCTAGAAGACCCAAATGCTAGGGTCAGCAGAGTTGGCTCCTGAAGGTTCTGAGTGAGAATCTGTCCCATGTCCTTTTCAGTTTCTGATGACAGCAGGAAATCCCTGCTGTGCCTTACCTTGTGTATGCATCACTCTAGTCTCCTCCTCTTTATTCGCAGGATGATTTTTTCCTATGTATCTCTCAGTATTCTCCTCTATGTGTCTCTCTCCTCTTATAAGGGTAAGATGTAGGTTAAGGACCTAATCTTATTTCAGTATGACTTCATCTTAACAAATCACCTTAATTTGTGAAGATTTCAATCTACCTTTGTTGTGTGTACAATATAATCCATAACAGTGGCCAAAAATGTGCTGGGCTCTTGAAGAAAGCTATCATGTTAAATCTTTATTATGCTTCATAAAAAGAGATATTGTTAACCTCATGTTAGAGTTGAATTTCTTCAATTGTATTCTGTGTGAATGATGTCCTCTGAAGTACAAAAGGCAGATATGGATTATTTTTGGCCATGATCCTTTATTTAATGAACTCTTTCTTCCCTTCCTCATCAAATCATTCATAGGAATGCAGTAATAAATATATTCTAAAAATAATTTAAATATGAAAAATGACTCAGTCTTGGCACTGTACTCATCACAAATTAAATTTTCTTGCTTCTATTCCCCATGTTCTTTTTAGAACACTACATAAGAGTGTCAGATGTGATATCATCTGCAGAATAAAAAAAAGCAAAGCAAGTTGAATATAGTAGACATCTGCTTTTCCTTGTCTACAATCCATTTTCATTTTGTCTTAGAAGAACACATTTTCTTTTCTATTCTTTTCTCTTTTCTTCTTTCCTTTTCTCTTTCCTTCCTTCACTCCTTTCTTCCTTCATTCCTTCCTTCTTTCTCTCTTTCTTTCCTTCCTTCCTTCCATTCCTTTTTCCTTTGTTTTTGTTTTTTCCTTTTTAGTTATTTTTCAGTACTAGGGGATTAAGCCCAGTGCCTTACACATGCTAAGCAAGTGTTCCACCATTGAGTTGCACCCCTGGTCTCTTTTTTATTTTTTTATTTTGAGACAGGGTTGCATATATACTCAGGGTGCCTCTGTCCTCAAACTCATGATCCTTGTGACTCTGCCTCCAGAGTAGCTGTGATTATAGGCATGGACACAATGCCCATCCCATGCTGATTTTCTTTAGAAACCATCCTTTTATTTCTCTCAGTTCATGTGGGTTCTATTTGCTAATGGTGGAGTTTAAAACTGCTCTTCTATTTCTGTTGAACTTCAGAGGTAGTGTCATGATAGTTCAGGCCAATGCAGTTTAATTCCAAAATTTTGTTATAATTATTAGAGAACGAAGGCTATTATTCATTGAAATTAGATATGATTAGCCACAAAATATAGGTAGTTGCCCTATAGCAATAATTTGCCTGAAAATGAAGCCAGTATAGAAGAAAGCAGAGCCAAGAGACTTAAAGAAACTAACTTTTTTAAAATCCTAGATTCAGTAATACTATCAGCTAAATGACTCTGCACTTCTATTTATAAAAGGCAACCCATCCTCTCTAAATTAAGATAGTATGAGTTTCTGTCATTTTTCACCAAGAGCCCTGACAAATCCATTTTGTAAACAAACACGGATAATCTATATATAGTTGACTTCAAGTCATCATTGAAGAAAATTGGGCTTCAAATCAGTGCTATTTATATACTGTTGGGCTTAGTAATTTATTTAGTATTTTACTCTTAGTACAATCATTCTTTGGAGTCTCAGATTTCCCATCCAAATTAAGAGAGTTTGACTAGATAGGTTTAGTATTAAGGGTTTACCTTCCAGGATTTACCTGCTCCTATGGTTTGAATGTTACCAAATTTATGGGAATATATATTTATATTCATAATTTTCATATTACTTTAATACACAATCCAGTCAAGGTACATTCTGGTATTTGGTTGCCATCAGAGTTTGACTATCACTTGTTACAGAATCATTTACAAATGAGAATTAAAAAAAATTTCTCTTCTGAATTTTTAAAACATACACATAGTCATTCCAACATGGATTACTATGGTTAAAAGCTATAACTATAGATTATGTTGTTGTTGTTGTTAGGTGCTGTCGAGTCGGTATCTGACTCATAGCGACCCTCTGTACAACAGGGGAAACACTATTGTCAGTGCTTCTCTGCTGTTCACAGGGTTTTCAATGGCAGATTGATTTTTGGGAGGGGGTTGCCAGGTCCTTCTCCCAAACTATAGATTATAATTATCATTTATAATAATTGGTCTGTTCATGTTACTTCAAATGCACAATTATTTTTCTTTGGGATAATTTTTCTTGAATACTTACAGTTTGTGCTTTATAAATTATGGCATCTGGATAATATAGCGGACTTTAAAGTGTTATTTGACTGCTCAGATTGTTTTTGATTTTTATTCACTTTATTGTTGGTAAAACTATGTGGCCCTATTTTCTCTAAATTTTGGCAGGAGATTCCTTAAGTCACTTTGGGTTTTCATCACTTCTCTATAGGCACTTTCTTCTTGGTATATGGATTGGATATCAAGGATATCATCTCTATGTTGGTTAGACCTCTGTTTCATTTTCTACTCCTTTTGCTGACATTGGGAATTGAATTTTTTCCAAGTTCTTTTCTACCTCTAAGGTACTGTATCCCCCATATATCTATCAGCTTGTTGTGCTATAGGAGCTTGCATGTTGCTGTAATGCTGAAATCTATGCCAACAGAATTACAGATACCAGCATGGTCACCCATGGTGGAGAGGTTTCAGCTGGGCCTCTCCAGACTAGGAAGGAGCCAGCAGCCCAATCCCCAAACAATTAGCCATTGAAAATCCTATGAATAGCAGAGCAACCCTGTGAAATGTAGTGCCATTAAATGAGCCCCTCAGGTTGATAGGGATTCAAGAAATGAAAGGGGAAGAGTTGTCTCCTTGAAGTAGAACCGAACTTAATGATGGGAATATAGTAAAGACCTTGAGACCTCTTCTGCTGATGTGTCACAACTCAAAATGAGAAGAAACATAATAACTGCAACCTGGGCTCAACAAGAAAAAGATCATGTGCATGGCGCAGCCTTGGGTAGTGTTTTGTTCTGTTGTACATAGGGTTTCTATGAGTCCAATCCAACTCAATGGCACCTAACAACAACAACAGCAACAGCAGCAGCAGCAGCAGCAACAACAACAACAACAACAACAATAACAATGTACTGTATATACCAGACCTGGAACATTTCTAAGCTTTCATTCTTTTATGACCTCTGATATGTAGTAATTGTTCCTTTAAAAGTTATAATAGCATTTGGCAACTTCTTCTGATTTAACTTTAGCCTCAGAGAGTTTTTTACATTTAATGGTAAATCACTATATTGAGCATATACAACAAAATGTTACTCTTGACTTGTTTCTCTCCCCCCCCCGTGTGTGTGTGTGTGTGTGTGTGTGTGTGTGTGTGTGTGTGTGTCTTTTTTTGTACATCATTCTCTGAGAACAAACTGTTTTACTTTTGGGAAGAGAAAATATTGGATGGAAATTTTTGTCATGGCCTATATATCATTACTTTTTAATAGTGAGATGTGACATATTTAACTATTTGTTGTTTCATTAAAAAATAACTTTTACTTAGCTACTAAAATGTGTAATTTGGTGCACCAAATTTTATTGCAAAGAAAAACAAATGTAATATCGGTAATATTGTTCTTGTTATTATGAATACCTTTAATATGACATCATATTCTATATTTCCAAGTCTCATATAATATGATGAGATAGATGGAGATTACCCACAAGGGAGATAGAAATGTCAGATGCTTGGAAAGGGGTCCTACAGGGATCATTCCAATTTTGTGCTTTCACAACAAAGCCAAGCAAGGACCTAAGCATGGACCCAAGGCTCACATGCATCTCCAGAACAAAAATACAGTAGGTAAAAATGCATCCGACTAACACAGATGCGTATAAGGATCAGTCTCCACTTACTAATAGGCTGCTTACAATGGACCTCAGACACTAAACAGTCAGGACTAGACACTCTGTAAGCTTCAATTCTTTATGTACATGAAAGACACACATGGCAACTTTTTCCAGGAGCCCTTCTTATGCTGTGAATCCCTTTCCCTGTGTTTGGGAAGCTCTAGCCTGATTTGCACTTGGTAAGAGCTGCATCTCCACATTGATTGAGCAGGTGTCTCAGTAAAGGTTTGCCTGTAGCTCGCTGGGTCCAGTTTCATTTCTACTATCTCTTGATCAAAACTCCCACACGTCTGTCAGTTTGCCACACTTTGAGGGCTTGCATGTTGCCATGAGGCTAAAAGCTATGCCACCAGTATCTCAGATACCAGCAAGATCACCTGTGGTGGACAGGTTTCAGCTGAGCTTCCAGACTAAGACAGACTAGGGAGGAGGACAAGGCAAACCATTCCCGAAACCACTATCCATTGAAAACCCTATAAATAGCAAAGAAATACTATCAGATATAGTGCCAGAAGATGAGCCCCCCAGGTTGGAAGGCACTCAAAAGACTCCTGGGGGAGAGGCGCCTCCTCAAAGTAGAGTCTACCTTGATGATGGAAATGGAGTAAAACCCCAGGCATGTACATTTGCTGATGTGGCACGACTCAAAATGAGGGGAAACAACTGTAAACATTCATTAATAATTGGAGCATGGAATGTATGTAGTATGTAGCTCCAACCCATTTTCTCTTCTCAAAAGGAAAATAATTTGTTCACAGAGAATGATATACAAGAAAAGACATACCACACACACACACACACACACACACACACACACACACACACAGAGGTGTAGAAATTAGAAATCATTAAAAGAGAAATGGAGCACATAAACATTGACATTCTAGACATCAGTGAGATAAAATGGACTGGCCTGGGCCATTTTGAGTCAGATAATCAAAATGGTCTACTATACTGGGAATGACAAACTAAAGAAAAGTGGGGTTGCATTTATCATCAAAAAAAGACATCTCAAGATCTGCCCTGAAGTACAATGCTGTCAGTGATAGAATAATACCCATACGTCTATAAGGAAGGCCAGTTAATATGACTTATTCAAATTTATGCACCCACCACTAAGGATACAGATGAAGACAGGGAAGATTTATACCAGCTTCTGCAATCTGAATTATATCAAATATGCAATCAGGACATACTGATAATTCCTGGTGACTGGAATGCAAAAGTTGGAAATAAATAAGAAGGCTGAATAGTTGGAAAATGTGGTCTTGGTGACAGAAACCATGCTGGAGATGGAATGATAGAATTTTGTCAGACCAATGACCTTTTCATAGCAAATACATTTTTTCACCAACATAAATGGCGACTATTGACATGGACTTCGCCAGATGGAATATATAGGAACAAAGTTGATGACATTTGTGGAAAGAAACGATGGAAAAAGCTCCATATCAAAGGTCAGAACACCACCAGGTGCTGATTGTGGATCAGAGCATCTATTTCTCATAATCAAGTTCAAACTGAAACTGAAGAAAATTAGAACAAGTTTAGGGGAGTCACTGTATGACCTTGAGTATATCTCACCTGAGTTCAGAAACCATCTCAAGAACAGGTTTAATGCATTAGATATAAATGACAGATGATCAGATGAGCTGTGGCATGACACCAAAGATATCACTAATGATGAAAGGAAAAGGTTATTAAAAAGACAGAAAAAAGAAAAGACCAAATTCCGTGTCAAAAGAGACTCTGAAACTTGTCCTTGAATGTAGAGCAGCTGAAATAAATGGAAGATATGATGAAGTTAAGGAACTAAACAGAAGATTTCAAAAGGCAGTTTGAGAAGACAAAAACAAATATTATAATGTCATGTAAAAGAGCTGGAGACAGAAAACCAAAAGGGAAGAAGATACTCTGTGATTTTCAAGCTTAAGAAAGTGAAGGAAATGTTCGAGCCTTGAGTGGCAATAGTGAAAGATTTACAGGGAAAATATTAAATGATGCAGGAAACATCAAAAGAAGATGGAAGGAATACAGAGTCAGTATACTAAAAAGAATTGGTAGGTGAGTAACCATTTGAAGAGGTTGCATGTGATCAGGAACCAATGGTATTGAAGGACGAAGTGGAAGCTGCCTTGAATGAACTGGCGAAACACAAGGCTCCAGGAATTGATGGAATGCCAATAGAGATGTTTCAACAAACAGATGCAGCACTGGAGGTGCTAATATGTTTATGACAACAGATTTGGAGAACAGCTCTCTGGCTAACTGATTGGAAGATATCCATATTTGTGCCTAGTCCCAACAAATGAGATCTAACTGAATGTGGAAACTATTAAACAATATCATTAATATCACAGGCAAGCAAAATTTTACTAAAGATCATTCAAAAGTGACTGCAGCAGTATATAGACAGGGAACAGCTAGAAAATCAAGCTGGATTCAAAAGAGGGTAGGGAACCAGGGACATCATTGCTGATGTCAGGTAGATATTAGCAGAAAGCAGATAATGTCAGAAAGTTGTCTATATATGTTTTGTCAACTGCTCAAAGGCATTTGACTGTGTGAATCATAACAAATTATGAATAACACTTCAGAAAATGGGAATACCAGAGCACCTAATTTTACTCAGGAAGAATGTGTACAATAATCAGGAGGCAGTTCTTCCAACAGAACAAGGAAACACTGCTTGGTTTAAAGTTGAGAAAGGTGTGTATCAGGGCTGTATCCTTTCACCATATCTTCAATTTATGTGCTGAGCAAACAATCCAAGAAGCTGGACTTTATGAGGAAGAATGCGGCATCAGGATTGGAGGAAGACTAACTAACAATCTGCATTATGCAGATGACACAACTCTGCTTGCTGAAAGTGAAGAGGATTTAAAACCTTTACTGATGAAGATCAAAGAACATAGTCTTCAGTATGGATTGCAACTCAATATCAACAAAACAAAAATCCTTACAAGTGGTTTAGTATGAAACTTCACAATAAATGGAGAAAAGACTGAGGTTGTCCATGATTTTGCTTTATTTGGCTCTACAATCAACACCCATGGAAGCAATAGTCAAGAAATCAAGATGCATTGCTTTGGGAAATGCTGTGGCAAAAGATCTCAAGAATATTTAAAGGTAAAGATGTCATATTGGCGATGAAGATACGCTTGACTCATGCCATGGTATTTTCTGTTGCATCATATGGTTGTGAAAGCAGGACATTGAACAAGGGAGAAAAGAGAAGAGTGGATGTTTCTGAATTATGGTGCTGGAAAGAACCAATAATCTGTCCTAGAAGAAGTGCAACCAGAGTGCTCCTTGGAAGCAAGGATGGCTAGACTGTGTCCTATGTATTTTGGACATGTAGTCAGGAGAGACCAATCCCTGAAGAAAGACATCATGTTTGGGAGAGTGGAAGGTCAACAAAAAAAGGAAAACCTGCCACCAGATGGATTGACGCAGTGTCTGCAACAGTGGGCTTAAACATAAATAAGATCATGTTCCTGGCACAGAATTGGAGTGTTCTGTTCCACTGCACTATGAGTCGCTATGAGTTGGATTTGACTCGACAGCACCTAACAACAACAACAACTTGAAAGAAGCCAGAAGTGGTAACATAATTATCATTATTATTATTATAAAGTATGACAAGCACATAGATAAAAAAGCAAATGCTTTTGAATGGTATTAAAGAAGAGTAACAAAAAGGTCTACAAGTCCATGTAATCCCTTGTTTCTCAAAGTACCTTATAAACACTTCCATGGTGTTTGAGTCCATGTAATCCCCTTGTTCCTCAAAGTAAGTACTTTATAAACACTTCCATGGTGTTTTTCTAGGCATTACAATTATTATAAGTAATATATTTTTACTAGTTTTACCCCACAACCCCCCTCATTTTTTTTTCAGTGCTGGCAATTCAACCCAGGGCTTTGGCCATGCAAAGCAAGTGCTCTACCACTGAACTACATCCTTGATCCCTGGCATTTCTTGATTTAACAGCTTTAGATGGAAACAACTGACTATGAGTTATAAACTTCTTTCTGAATTTTGTTAATCATTCTTAGCTATTCCCCCTACTAATTAATTTGATGCTTTTAAATATCATTCAAACTTCTACTAAATGGTTCTATTAACTTACATTCCACTATGAGAAATGAAAGGATTTCACAACCTTACATTAGCCTCTCCCTTCAAAATTGCCAGTTACCTACTTTCTAATATGTATAACCTCACATCTGTAACTATTAATGATTTTGTTTCATTTTTTGCTTATATATTGATTTTAAATGTTTGATATTAAATAAACAGAATTTATAATCATTTGCTTACATAAATATTATTCTTTGCAAACTCACTATTAAGATTAATATTTAGAGAAGGAAATAGGATTATATCGTTAAAGCTGTTCATTGAATGAGAATGTTTCAGATCTCAGGGTTAAATGAAGGCTTAATTCTTATACTACATTTATTGGATAATTTTAGTTTTCTTCCTACTTGGACCAGGAACTTTCTGGTAAATGTAGTTAGTTTCTGAGAATTTTTAGATAAATTTCACTTTTATTCTTAAACTGCTATAATTAATTTTCCATCAATGCAGTTAAAGTAACTAGTTTGAACATGTAAATTTGATCATGTCACACTCTTACTCCTAAATTTCTTACTCCTCTTACATAAATATATACCCTGAGGTAGGCCTCCTACATGATCTGCCTCTTGCTTCTTTATTTGCCTTTATCTCTACCTTCCACTCCCCTTCTTGACTGTTTAAATTACAGTAACCCTCTTGTTGTCTTGTGGACAAAGTTTTTCATATCGGTGCCTTTGTACTTGGCTTTTCTTTTCCACAGATTTCATATGACTTTTTACCTTACTTCCTTCAAACATCATATTCTCAGAGAAGCCATTACTCACACCCAAGTTCAAGGAGTCTTCTTCCACATTCCCCTTTATCTCTTTATACTGCTTTATTTTTCCTTTTAGCAGTTGTCAACACTTTACGTTATACTGTGCATTATTTGCTTACTGTCTGTGTGCCTGTTAGGCCCAAGGGTCCTATGAGGATAAAGCTTTTCCTATCTCCATATGGATGTTTTATTTTCAGCCTGTCCTATTCCAAAAAATTAAGCTTTTCAATAGATATTTGTTGAACAATAAATGAAAGAAATATGCTTGCCATATCTCCAAGGTCAAAGCTTTTCACTAGTATATTCAGCAATCATGAAAGATTCTGGATCTGTGCTTTCTTTTTAAAATTTCTTTTCTTTTTTCTTTTTTTGTGGTACTGGGGTTGAACCCAGGGTCTTGCACTTGCATGCTTCGCAAGTGCTGTATCACTGAGCTGCACCCTCAGCCCATTTTTTTTTACTTTTTGAGACAAAGTCTTGTTAAATTATGTAGACTGCCTCTGATCTCGAACTTGCAATCCTCCTGCCTCTGCTTCCTGAGTCACTGGGATTACAGGCATGAGCTACTGTGCTAGGCGGATCTATGCTTTTCAATATAGTACCCACCAGCCACATGTGGCAACTGAGCACTGGAAATGTGACTAATAAGATTGAGGAAACAAATTATAAATTTTATTTACTTGTAGTTAATGTAAATTTAAACAAAATTAATTATATGTGCATAGTAGTTACCATTGTGAGATGGACCCAGCAACCCACTCCCAAAAATCAATCCACCATCGAAAACCCTATGAACAGCAGAGAAGCACTGACAATAGTGTTTCGCCTGTTGTACATAAGGTTGCTATGAGTTGGATACTCAACGGCACCTAACAACAACAATAGTAGTTACCATTAGATGCTGTAGCTACTTTGACATCTGTTGAACCAACACATTATTTATTTAAAGACTTTCTTTTGGGACTATAAGATTAGTCTTCTGATTTATAACAGTTCTCAAGGCATTTTGCATAGCAATCCTCCTGGGATTTCTTTGTTTTCATGTACTACTTTTTGGGGAATCTATGTCTTTCTCTTTAATGAATTTTCTTTTTTTATTTCAACAGTGATTTCAGAAATGAGTAGTTTTTTAATCCTTGCATGTCTAAAAAATTTTTGGTTTTGATTTTTGAACCTCACTCCAAATAGTTTGTAACAGTTATACATAGTAGTTTGTTATTGGATGCAATATCTTTCCCCCTTCTCTGAGAATATTAGACATTTTCTTAAAAAAGGTTTTCTTTTAGTTTCTATATAGTCTTTATAGTCATTAAGTTGTGTTTTTATTTTTTGTTGCTTTTCCTTTGTGTGCTTGTGTTTTATTCAAGAGCTATTTCCTTGAATGAGTAGAGGGGTAACCAAGAGCTACTGACTGGCAGGTTTAATTTAGTATGTACAAATGGATGGTGAGCTGACAAATCTGCCTTTGCTGTTTCCATGCAATAAATAAGGAATAATTAGTTTGGATGGTGGCATATGCATTAGCTCTGTTGCTCTTCAAATGCTTTGCTCTACTTCTTTAGAGAGCCTGATCCCTTATTTAGCCTGGGAGTGTATGCCACCCACTACAGTGGCTCTGAATACATAGAAGTGCTAGGAAGAAGAGAGTAAGAAGTGCAATAGAAGTTTGGTGGAAATGCCTTCAGTTAGTCACCCTGGTTTCTGAGTACCTTATCAGCTCCACTGTCTGTTGATTCAGAACTTCTTTTCTGGAAGAGTGAGCCCCAATAGATTTTTGTATGGAATTTTTGAGCTATATGCCCTGTCTTTCTGGCTTATCTATTCAAAATCACCAAATTTCCATTTGGACATATTTGCCAAAATCTCTAGCAATCATTCCTGTTATTTTCAATTCTAATGTATATTTATTCCCTTTTGCACATTGTCACTATCATTTTAGTGGAATTATGGAGCAAAATTAAGTTAATTTAATTTTTTAGCATGCCTTTATGTATGGTTACATGCATTCTGTAACATTGGTTATGTGCACTATAAAATATTGGTAATACTTGTAATTATTTTTTACCTACTGTGGAGTACACCCACATGTCTGTTAGTCTGCCATACTGTGAGGGCTGGTGGGTTGCCATGAGGTTGAAAGCTATGCTACTAGTATTTCAGATACAGTAGGGTCACCCATGGTAGACAGGCTTCAGCTGAGCCTCCAGACTAAGACTGACTAGGGAGAAGACCTGGCAGCGCACTCCTGAAACAATTAGCCATTGAAAATCCTATAAATAGCAGAGAAACACTGTCAGATATAGTGCCAGAAAAATGAGCCACCCAGGTTGAAAGGTACTCAAAAGACTACTGGGGAAGAGCTACCTCCTCAAAGTAGAGTTTACCTTAATGATGGAAATGGAATAAAGCCCCAGGCACCTCCATTTGCTGATGTGGCACAACCCAAAATGAGGAAAAACAGCTGTAAACATACATTAATAACTGGAATGTGGAATATATGGAGTATGAATCTAGGAAAACTAGAAATCATTAAAAGAGAAATGGAGTGCATAAACATTGACATTCTAGGCATCAGTGAGTTAAAATGTATTGGCATGGGCCGTTTTGAGTCAGACAATCATATGGTCTACTACACTGGGAATGACAAAGAGAAATGAGGTTGCATTAATCATCAAAATAGATATCTCAAGATCTGTCCTGAAGTACAATGCTAGTAGTGATAGAATAACATCCATACGCCTACAAAGAAGGCCAATTAATATGACTATTTTTCAAATGTATGCACCCATCACTAAGGCCAAAAATGAAGATAGGGAAGATTTTTACCAGCTTCTGCAATCTGAAATAGATGGAACATACAATCAGGATGTACTGATAATTATTGGTGACTGAAGTGCAAAAGTTGGAAACAAAGAAGAAGGCTCAGTAGTAGGAAAATATGGCCTTAGTGACAGAAATGATGATGGAGATTGCATGATAGAATTCTGTCACACAAATGACTTTTTCATTGCAAATAAATTTATTTCACCAACATAAACAGTGAATATACACATGGAATTCACTAGATGGAATATACAGGAACCAAATTAATGACATTTGTGGAAAGAGACAATGGAAAATTTGAATATCTAATGTCAGAACAAGAGTAGGTGCTGGTTGTGGATCATACCATCACCTGCTCATATGCAAGTTCAAAGTGAAAGTGAAGAAAATTAGAACAAGTATACAAGAGCCAAAGCATGGCATGGGGTATATCCCACCTGAGTTTAGAGACTACTTCAAGAACAGGTTTCACTTGTTAGACATTGATGATCAAAGATCAGATAAGTTGTGGCATGAAATCAAAGACTGAAGCAAGAAAAGATTATTAAAAAGACAGGAAACAAAGCAAAGGCCAAATTAAATGTCAAAAGAGACTCTGAAACTTGCCCTTGTACATTGAGCAGCTAAAGTAAAGGAAGATATGATGAAGTAAAAGAACTGAACAGAAGATATCAAAGGGTAGATTGAGAAGACAAAGTCAAATATTATAATGATATGTGAGAAGACCTAGAGATAGAAAACCAAAAGGGAAGAACACACTCTCTTTTTCTCAAGCTTAAAGAAGTGAAGAAAAAATTCAAGCCTCAAGTGGCAATAGTGAAAGATTCTACAGGGAAAATACTAAACAACACAGGAAAGATCAAAAGAAGATGGAAGGAATACACAGAGTCATTGTACAAAAAAGAATTGGTAGATGACCAATCATTTCAAGAGGTTACATATGATCAGGTACCAATGGTACTGAAGGACAAAGTAGAGGCTACCTCGAAGGAATTGGTGAAACACAAGGATCCAGAAATTGATGGGATACCAATAGAGATGTTTAAAGAAACAGATGCAGCACTGGAGGAGCTCACTCATATATGCTAAGAGATTTGGAAAACAGCTACCTGGCCAACTGACTGGAAGAGATTCATATTTGTGCCTAGTCCCAAGAAAATGGATCTAACTGAATGTAGAAACTATTGAATGATGTCATTAATATCACACAGAAGTAAAATTTTACTAGTAATCATTCAAAAGCAACTGCAGCAGTATATAGACAGAGAACTGCCAGATTATCAAGCCAGATTCAGAAGAGGGCAGGGAACCAGGGACATCATTGCTGATGCCAGGTAGATATTAACTGAAAGTGGAGAATATAAAAAAGTTGTCTGTCTGTGTTTTATTGACTATGAAAAGGCATTTGACTATGAGGATCATAAGTTATGGATAACACTGCAAAGAATGGGAATAGCAGAACACCTAATTGTACTCATGAAGAATTTGCACATGGATCAGGAAGCATTTGTTTGAACAGAACAAGGAAATACTGCTTGGTTTAAAGTACAGAATGTCGTGTGTCAGGGCTCTATCCTTTCATTATACCTCTTTAATTTCTATGTTGAGCAAATAATCCACTCAGATGGACATTATGAAGAATGTGGCATCTGGATTGGAAGAAGACTCATTAACAACCTGTGTTGTGCAGATGACAAAACTCTGCTTGCTGAAAGTGTAGAGGTGTTTAAACATTTACTGATGAACATCAAAGAACAGAGCCTTCAGTGTGGATTGTGACTCAACATCAGAACAAAAATCCTTACAACTGGGTCAGTATGTAACTTCATGATAAATGGAGAAAAGTTTGAGGTTGTCCAAGACTTTGATTTACTGGTTTTACAATCAATATCCATGGAAGCAGCAGTCAAGAAGCCAAACAATGCATTGGGGAAAGCTGTGGCAAAAGATCTCTTTAAAGTATTGAAAAGTAAAGATGTCACATTGAAGAGGAAGGTGCACCTAACTGGTGCCATGGTTTTATTCAGTCGCATCATATGGTTGTGAAAACTGGACATTTAACAAGGGACATAGGAGACTAATTGATGCTTTTGAATCATGTTGCTGTATATGAATATTGAATATACCATGGACTGCCAAAAGAACCACGAGGTCTGTCCTACAAGAAGTGCAACCAGAGTGTTCCTTGGAAGCAAGGATAGCTAGACTGCATATTATGTATTTTGGACATGTAGTCAGGAGGGACCAATCCCTGGAGAAGGACGTCATGTTTGGGAGAGTGGGAGGTAATGTAGAAAAGGAAAACCTTCAACTCTATGCAATGACACAGTGCCTGCAACAATAGGCTTAAACATAAGTAAGACTGTGTTCTTGGCACAGAATCAGGGAGTGTTTCATTTTGTTCTACATAGAGTCGCTATGAGTTGGACCCGACTCAACGTTACCTAACAACAACATCAATTGTGAAATAATCCTTTTGGTCAATATTACATTGTTTACCCTGAAGTCCTCAAATTCTACTACTCATCTTTATGGATTCTATGTATTAATTGAAGATAAGTTCTGTTATTTACAATATTTTTAAGGCTGTGTCATGCATTTTGTGACTAAATTAACTGCATGCACGCCTCACAGTGATTGGTTAGTTTATTATCAATTTCTATAAGTTATCAATAAATATTAATTTACTATCAGTTTGTACAAATTATCAATAAGTTATCAATAAGTATTCTATAAAACATATTTTAATTGTCTAAATGATTATATTTTGGATCATGATATATAGTGCAATATAACAAAGATATTCACATCCTAAGTTTTGGATATTTCTTATAAGTCCAGGGATGTAGCGAACCACAATATTTTTATTTGTCATATTTAAAATAAAATTCTGTATTGAAAACTTGTAATGTTTCCTAAAAGCATGGAGTTTTAAGGCTATGACATTTTTTCCAGGAGTTTTAAGGTATTATTTTATTTCAATGTTTTTCTAAAATACATTAATGTTGCCTTATACATGTGCATGCATACAAATGGACACTTATGTATGTAGAAAGGAGAAGTAAAACTGAGAGTTATGGGATGTGGAGAAACAGGACAAAAGACAATACCAATGGCAGTAGGAGATACAGGACATAAACATGACAGGAAAACAGTTGATCATGTCTAATATTTACTCACTGACTGAATGGAATGTAGCTGGTGGCCTGGTGGAAGGCTCTCTTTTCTGTCAAACCCGGGGTAAAGACTGCCATCCTGAGACTGACTCAGGAAACCTCGCAGCTGAACAGGTGCTCTTAGCATGAGAGAGGAATCTGTCACAGTGAGGCACTGTGGATACGGGGAAAGCCTGCAATTCTTGTTCAAGATGAATACACCTTCATTAGCTGGGAAAGGATCTCTTCTCCCATTTCACATGTATAGAACTATGAGAATCAAGTGGCCTCTCTTCCTCTACCCTCTTTTAGTAGATAAGTTTTATACTGGAAAAGAAAATCTGATCAATATTTTATTGAGTGCCAAAGCTACTATTATGTGTCCTGCACCTGTGTTTAGGGAACCTTGTAACATGACTCAGTAAAGAACAGTTAGGCAGAGTTGAAGAAAGGAGCTAAACCATGAAAGCAAACACTTCTCTAAGGCAGACTTAGTCAAGGGAACAGATGAGTCTTTAAATGTGCATGATAAGAATTCTTAAGGGAGTATAATAAGATATTATGAAGAAAAAGGAAATTGTCCTTAAGAATTAAAAGACAAAGAGAGAAAGAGTGAGAGTGAGAGTGAGAGAGACTATTAAAGAGTCAATGTTAACTTTTGAAAATATGAACAAACTATCTTAATATCACATGAGCATAGAAAATCTTGAGTCAAGATAAGAAATATAAAGGGGGTGGATTCAAGATGTCTAGTGTATATAACATGTGAATTTCAATATGAGAAAAAAAATTGAGAAGAAGCAATTTTCAACAAAGTAGCTAAAGAAAACTGTGGTGAACTGGTGAAAAAATGATTTTGCAGTTCTCAAGGATACGTTGAAAGCTATTTAGGATGTTAAGAAGATATATTCTTAGACATGTATTAGAGACACATAAGACAAAGAGGGTATGATGTACAATTTCAGACAGCAAAGCAGGGTAATAATAATGCCCTGGGTTAATAAGTTATTTTTCCCATGTTAATAAAGAATTAGGGACATAAGTAGACAATTGTCAGAAAAAGATGAAAATGGTCAATAAACATTTGAAATAATGCTAATTGAAAACAGTGAAAAACAGGTGGAACTAAGTAAAACCAATGGATATACTTATTCTTTTAAGATTTAAGATGATTCTAAATTGGCTTAATATTTTGGAACATAATTTGGAGCATTTTAAAACAAAATCACAATCCCTTTGAGTCAAGAATTATACTCTGGAATCTACCTGGCAAATTAAATGTTCATATAAATTACATAAGTGTAAATGTCAGCATAGTTTAAAAGAGAATGAAAGGTTGAACAAAATATAATGGGCTAGGCACTAAGAAACTGCTTTTTCAAAATAGCATTGACTACTCGCTTGAGTCCACAAAGTAACTAAAAGAGAAAGAGAACACTGATCACTGGCCTAACTCACTCCCTTTGTCGATCTCTGGCTCTATTTTTGTCTCTCAACCTTTCCTCTTGAGTCACCCTCTCCTGCAGTCACCTTGGACTCCTGGAACAACAGGAATCATCAATAAACATCTTTACAATAAGTGATTGAAATTATCCTCAAGCAATGGAAAGCCTTGAAGGACAACCCACCCATAAAATGAGGACAATGATCTATGAAGGCAAGGTTGCACCCTGGAGCAGGATTAATCATTTTGTGGGAAACAGTTTGTTCTATTCAAGTCATGGCAGCAGTAACAACTTCTTGGGACCACCTTGCCAGAACCAGAATTGAGATAATGATCAGCCAGGCCTGGTTTTGACCAAGACTGCTTAATTATGCAGACCTCTTGCCCCCTGCCCTAATTCTTCCTCAACTTAAACCTAAAGCTCACATCAGGGCCCTGAAGATAGGCTGGAGGTCACTGACCCCTTTATCTGTTCTTCCCAATATGCACATTGATTAAAGGTTCTTTCTCTGTTTTTCACCATTACTCATCTCTTTAACTGATGTATTGGGATAGGTGGCCAATCCTAGTGTGTTGGCAACTCCAACAACTATAACACACCCATATCACATAAGGCAGATACAAAAAAGTAAATTAGGATATTTGTATGTACTAACCTGGAAAAAGATAGTGTTGTAGTGTAGGTTATCGTCCCATAATACCCATTTTTCTACTATAACAGAACTCACTGTTTTATATTTTAAAAATTGAAACATAATTTCCATATCATAAAATTCACTCTTGTTAAGGGGTTTTAGTTCTGACTTTTAGTATATTTGCAAAATTGTGTAACTATCACCACTATCTGTTGATGTTTTAAACGTAACTAAGATTTTGTTTTGCGCTGGGATTTAGCTCAGTTGGTAGAGCGCTGCGCTGTAGTCTCTGAGGTCCCGAGTTCAATTTCCCAGCACCACAAAAATGGGAGAAGGGCCTGGCAATCCACTCCCAAGGCAATCCTGAAAGAGTCAGCCATTGAAAACCCTATGAGGGTCACTGCTATGAGTTAGATACCGACTTGAAGGCACCTAACAAGATTTTGTTTGATCAGGTATAGTAAGACACAAATACCTCAGAATGATACCTATGCAGGAAGAAGTTTTTATATGAACAGATCTCTAAAAACAAAAGCCACAGCATACCATGCAAGGCCACAGGAGGAAGCACTAGGAATGATTGGGAGGCACAGGCACTTAGGGGAAAATGTGGTTAGGAGTCTCATGATTTTTCAGGAAGGAATGAGTTAAGTAGGGTAAGAAGGTTATGCCAGTTTAGGATTAGATTGTTTGAATAACGTCAGTGGGCTCTGGGGTATATGGGCTGCCCCTAGTTGTCTGATACCCGGCTCTAGAGTTGTTAGGGCAGGGGAACAATAGCTAGTCATGAGAGTTCCTCAAGGAAGTGGGGAGAAGCATGTACTAGAGAATGGTTGGTTGGCATAGGAAGGCATATTTGCAGGAGACTCTGCTACCATTTTTTAGGAACTGGATAGCCCCCCTAGGGGGAGGGCTGTAGTCTCTCCTAGATCAGCAAATCACAGGTGTTGAAATATCAGAAGACAAAAAAGGCAGGATTAATACTAACTACATGACCTTGAAGATAAAGCCTATATCCCCCAGCCTCCCTTGCGGAGCTTTCAGGAAGTGTTCTCAATGTAACCATCTAGCAGTGTTTTCTCTCCTGATGGTTGGAGGATGGACAGGATAGGTAGAACTATGGCATATTCTTGGATTATGATGCTGAAGTTCCATGAGAAGAAAACAGGAAAAGAGATAGAAGGATCCAGGCTGCCTAAAGATCACTGAATCAACTAAAGGCTCAGAGGCTGGGAGTGTTGCTCAGGGGCATAGCACTTGCCCTGCATGCTCAAGGCCCTAGGTTCATTGCCAGCACTGTGGGGGTGGTGACAGGGCAAAAACAAAACAACAACAAAAGCCTGCCTTGATTTTTATGTGAGAAATACTTTCCTATGTTATTTTAAACTATTGTAATTCCAGTTGTTCTGTTAGTCACTGTCAAACCCCCAAAATAATCGCCAAATTAAAAAAAATGCAACTAACTTGCACATTATGATTACATTTCTATTTATAAAACAATACATAGAGAGATATAGATGTATCTTCATACATTTATAGAAAATTTAGGCAGCCTTTCTCTGTCAGGATTATTAGCAGGTATAACTCTAGTGGATAGGACTGGTTGGGAGGAAGATAATCATATTTTACATCTCACAATAACTGTGTAATGGCAAAATTATGATTCATTTTCCTTTCCTATATTTTTGTTTTGTTCAAATAGAAGTTAAAAATGGAAAAAAATCCATTTTTCTTAGCTCTTTTTATAAGGAGCTATTGAAAGAAAAAGTAAATTAATAGTTAATGAATAACTCAACCATGGATACACTGAGTTGTTGCTGGCTAATAATGTATTTGTTTTCCTAAAATGTTTGAATTTGCATTTCCTCATAATTTCATGAATAATGGCTGCAAAGCTAATAGTATGTACTACTGCTGTATATACTTTATACAAACATACAGTTATGATTATAACTATCAAAACCAATTAGATTAGTTTTTAGTCATTTCTTTGAAGCCCTTACTGTGGACATCAATTACTCTACTCTCTTTCCATTTGGGAAATGCCCCTAGCTAATTCAGTCTTTCCTTTCATAGGGGAGATATGTGACACCATGTGACCACAATGTCTCATCCGCCTGGACACAGTGATTATACCAGCGATGAGCATGCATCCCAGGTAGGGACAATTTACGTGACTAGATCTGTAAAGACTCATCTTTCCCAACAAATGGAAAGGATCTTCCCCAAAAGGAAGCCAAGAAGAGTTTGTAGAGAAGAGCACAGGGCATTCTTTTTGTATATGTGTGTGAAATTTTATTGTCATTTAAGTCCCTGTAGGTAACTACTTCCGTATTACTCTTAGACTTTCCAATTATGTGGCCCACAGAACTGTTTTTGTTTTTTCTTAAACTAGTATGAGGTAGATTTATGTTACCAATTAATTTGCTACTTTATTTGGCAAGATGTCTCCCTCAATTTTTCAAGGGCTCAAGTAGAACTTCTTAGAAATGAAGCCCACATGAAATCATATGACATCTCCTACATTCAACCATTTGACCTCTGCAAATGTCAATTCCATAAGGCTATTAAATTTGACATGATGAAATATGTCATCATAACTTGGAAACAAAATATTAACACAATACTTGTTTATTGGAGGACATATAGATAACATGCAAAGTGTAAAGATAGAAATGAAAAAATTATCACTCCAAAACTGTAACCTAAAGATAAACACTATTATATTTTTAGCATGTTCTCCTTTAGATAATAAACTTACTTTTTAGAAAATGATTTCATTGAACTGAAAAATCATGTTGATGACAAATTTTGGAAATCCATTAAATTTAAAAATTCATCTTGGTTTATAATAAATATGCTTTGCAAAGTTAATTTTTAAAAATATCCTGCTTTTAAGCATTTCTTTAAGCTTCGTTTTATCAACCAATTTGCACTCCAGCTAATTCATCTAAACTGCAAAGACTTCTCTACATAATTCTCTACTTAGTGTTGTTGTTGTTGTTAGGTGCCATCAAGTCGGTAGCTGACTCATAGCAACCCTACATACAATAGGCGAAACACTATTGTCAGTGCTTCTCTACTGTTCATAGGGTTTTCAATGGTGGGTTGATAGGTCTGTCTCCCAAGCGTACAGCACCTGGTGTTCCCAGGTGGTCTCCCATCCAAGTACTAACCAGGCTCAACCCTGCTTAGCTTCTGAGATCTGACTGGATCAGATGCCACAGGGCTAGGGCTGCAAGCCTCAACTTAGTAGTGTTTGATAATTCTATTATTTATTATTACGCAATTCAAATGACAGAAAATTTAGATTAAATAAGTATTTGGTTTATAGATAATTATAAATAAGTCTGTAGCCATAGCACCCTGGCATCTGATCCCATCTGTTCTCAGAAGCCAAGCAGGGTGGGGCCTGGTTAGTCCTTGGATGGGAGACTGCCTGGGAATACCAGGTGCTGCCAGCTAGGTAGAACAACCTGGCAACCCACTCTTGAGATAATCCACCATCGAAAAACCTATGAATGGCGGAAAAGCACTGACAGTAGTGTCAAGCATGGCACAATGTTGGGAAGTGTTTCATTCTGTTGTACATAGGGTTACTTTGAGTCAGACCCAACTTGACGACACCTAACAACAACAAAACAACACAAATAAGAATCCTATTATAATCATCTTGACATACTATAAATATTTTACAGAACACACATAGTTCCATGATTATCTACATTTTAATTTCAAACTGAATAAAATGGATACGTTATTTAGTCTAATAATCTATATTTGTAAATCCACCAAAATATAGGCATGAGTAAAACTGTAGATCCCAGAAGTGCTAGTATGGTATTGTTTTAATGATATTGTGGCTTCAAGTGGTTGGTTGTGTAAAATTGCCTTTGTTCAGTGTGTACTTCTGTTTCTACTAGAACTTTCCTTGGTGAAGAATAGTTCAGGCACAAAGGAATGAAGCTTGCATGATTTGGTCTAATTATACACACAAGAAGAAAGATATAGAATAAAGAATGCCTGTGGGTGGGGAAGGGCTCCTTCAGACTTAGTGAGGGTTTTCAAGGTTTTCAGCCATGTTCCCAGAGATCTGCCATGTGAGGACTTTTTTTTTTTTTTTTTTAAATCAAAGCTCACTCTGCCTGAGAACGAAGAATGGGTTGTAGTGGGGGCAAGAGTAAAAGCAGGATGAGCAATAAGAAAGATTTAATTCCAAGTATTAGAATCACAAAATAGACATTATGGGCTGGGATTTAGCTCAGTTGGTAGAGCGCCACTCTGCAGTCTCTGAGGTCCTGAGTTCAATTCCCAGCACCGCAAAAATGGGAGAAGGGCCTGGCAATCCACTCCCAAGGTAATCCCAAAACAGTCTGCCATTGAAAACCCTATGAGGGTCGCTATGAGTTGGATACCGACTCGAAGGCACCTAACAACAACAACAATCTGTTCATTTGACTGTATCTAACCTGATCATTGTGAGCAATGTTTTATAAGACAAAGCTCAATTCAAGGAAGATAAAAAGGGTTAGGAGACATAAGTAATAAAAAGAATTAACTTTAAAAAAACAGAATACATACTATCTCTAACTGGATAATATTATCTTATTATTTCTACATTAGTGAACAAGTATTTTATGGAGAAAAGTTAGAAAATACAAAACTAATATTTGCTAGAATGCCTACCTCTGCTGCTACTCACTAAGGTTAGCTTTTGAAGTAGTTTTATTTTGTTTTTCCCTGATTAACTTATCAAGATTCTAAATTGGAGTATAGGCTTCCTTATGTTTATGTATGATTTATTTATTTATTGTGGTACTGGAGTATTGAACCTAGGGCCTCACACATGGTATCTCAGTGCACTACCACTGAACTGCACACTCAGCCCATTATTACTATTTATTTTGAGTTAGGGTCTTGCTGAATTACATAGGCTGCCTCTTTCTTCAAATTTGCATCCCTCATGCCTCTGCTGCCCTAATCACTAGGATTACACATGTGCACTTTCTTCTTTTTAATTTTTAATATATATATGTGTGTGTGTGTGTGTGCGTGTGTGTGTGTGTGTGTGGCCTGCAGCTGTAGCCCTGTGGCATCCGATCCCATCAGATCTCGGAAGCTAAGCAGGGTCAGGCCTGGTTAGTACCTGGATGGGAGACCGCCTGGGAACACCAGAAGCTGTAGGCTTGGGGGAAGGACCTGGCAACCCCCTCCCAAAAAATCAATCTGCCATCGAAAACCCTATGAACAGCAGAGAAGCACTGACAATAGTGTTTCCCCTGTTGTACAGAGGGTCACTATGAGTCGGATACCGACTCCACGGCACCTAACAACAACAACATATATATGTGTGTGTGTGTATGTGTGTATGTATGTATATATATATATATATATATTTATCTATTTATTGGTTTTAAGAGAGAAGGTTTTGGTGTATAGGGTAGGCTGGCCTGGAAATCCTTATGTAGGCCAGACTGGCTTTAAACTTGCAGTGATCCTTTTGCCTCTGCCTCCCACGTGCTGGGATTATAGGCATGCATCACCTTGCCCAGCTAATACTCTGTTTTTAGAAAAGCATTTTTTTATTGCAATGGATACATTTTTAACACATACAAAGATACACTCTTCATTCCATTAAATTCACAACTAGGTTCTTCATAAGTCATTGAAGGGATTCAAACTGGATTTTAAAAGGAGTTTGTTCCATTCATATCAGCTTCTCCATCAACTTTTTTTCTTCCCATTTTCCTAGCCAGTTCTCCATTTATTAATTAGTAAAAATGTAGCAGTTAAGGATATTCTCTTAGCAAAGATCTAGGAAATATACCAAAGGACTGTTATTATTTTATTAGCACTGTTTTAGTAATTTTGTTGTTGTTAAGTGCTGTCAAGGTGGATCTGATTCATAGTTACCTTTTGTACAATAGAATGAGACACTCCCTGATACTGTGCCAGTCCAGCTCTACATCAGTGCTTCTCTGCTATTTGTAGGGTTTTCAATGGCTGATTGTTTTGGGAATGAGCTGCCAAGTCATTCTCCCATTTTTGTGGTGCTGAAGATTAAATCCAGGACCTCAGAGAGTGCAGAGCAAGTGCTCTACTTATTGAGCTAAACCCTAGCACATATTTTAGTAATAGAATCTGTTTTATTTGGTACATTTTTAAAGTTGTAGTTTAAAGCTTAAAATGTTGTATGATTAAAATTTTCATTTGATAAACTTTCCCAAATTGTCTGTTGGAGGTAGTTCCTGTGAAATGTATTTTTAGAGTCTAATCAATCAACTCTATGACCAAGGAACACTCAATCAAACATTAGAGTTGACTTGAGGGAAGCTTTTGTTTTTACTTTAGCAAATTTATTTGGCTAACATGTAAGTAATAGTGATATTAATTATAAATTTTCTCATGGAAATAGTGTCTTCATTTTTGGGGATGAGCAAAGAAATCCCACCAGGCTTACCCTTGATTCTTTCTGTCTTTAAGCAGCTTTACTCTTTAAGTCCCTTAAGCAACCTTGCACTTCTTACCCTGACATTTCTTTCTCAGAGAATGTTTTGGAATTTCTTCCCATGATATGAAATCTATATTAAATACAGCATTAAATCAAAGAGACTGTAGCTAATGGAAGATATTTTTTGTATGCTTTCATTTTGGGGTAATGGAATAGTTCAGTCATTAGGTACATGAAATAGTGACAAAGTCACAGAGGTGCTATAGCTTGTTGTATTTGTGGATTGCTATACCAAATACAATAGCATGTCCCATATAATATATGGCCATGCCAAAATGAAAACTGAACTTATTTCAAAAGAATCATGCTTATTAATGTTTGGGGGAAAGGTCAATGCATTAAATTCAGGGCTAAGAATTTTGAAACAGACATTGCATCTGAATAAAATTGAGAAAAACACCCCTAATGTCTTTATTTGACATTTGTGATGAGTGGAACATGGACAAATGTGCTCAGAGTGATTGATGTAACCTATTAAAAATGTCAATAAATTCACATCATTCTGGCTATTTTATCTCAATCATGAGTGGACTGAGGCATACCTACTTTTATTTCCCAAGTCTAGAAAATGCAATACTGAACTTACATATCCATTCCAAAGTTGAGACTTAGTGTTATATCATATAAGATATGGACTGGACAATGTGTGGGAATATAAAGAGGAATTAGTTATAGTCTTACTTTTGAGTTGATTCTGTTCTATGTTCTAGAGGACAGTATAAGAGAAAAATCTTGGTTTATGTAAAGGGTTTTTATATACCACACCAAAAGCACAATCCTTTTTAAAATACCACAAATTAGAATTTTAAAAATCCTTCTCCACAACAGACATTGGAGAACAAAGATACAAGATAAAAACTGGAAAAACAAAAACAAAAACAAACAAAACTTCTACAAATCACATTACTGACAAAGGACTATATCCAAAAAAAGTACCTAAATTGTTACAATGTGAATAGTTAAGTTTTAAAGGAGAAACATATCTAAATATGATGATTTTTTGAAGGTAGGAAAATTGCAAAAGTATAGAGAGAAGCACAATTATGAGAAAAGCTATCAATTACATGTAAAAGTAACTGACAGTGGAGAGTGTTAGAGTACAGAACTGGGCTTTAAGTCCTTGAAAAATTAGGTTTCTTTTTTCTTTCTTCTTTTCTTTCTTTCTTTTTTTTCCTTCCTCTTCTGATTTTTTTTTCCACCCATATGTACTTAGTACTTAATGTTTACTTAGCAAATGGTGGGCATCAAAATAAATAAAATAAAGCCTGTACTTAACATGATCTTATGGGCTCATCAAAAACCTATTGCACTATAATACACAATTTCTCTTCTTATTCAAAGGCAAATATAAAATAAATATCATGGGATATATATTAGAAATTTGAGGAGGAGGAGGTTGAGGGGATTTTGAGGTGGAATAGAAAAGAAAATTAAGGTAAAGGGGAAAAATGAAGGCTGGCAGAATATTGAGTTTACATCAGGGTCATCATAAACTATATGAATTTGTTCCAGAGACATTTTGCCTGCTCTGAGTATTGGAGAGCAGCTTTGGTATTCCCTTGGCAAGCTGAAGCATCAAATAGGGAGAAAGTCTCTCTCCTCACTTAATTCAGCACTGAGCCCAGCAAAACTGAGGACCTCAGATAAATTTATAAATGACAGAGAGAGTTTTGTTGTACTGATGGGGATCTGGGTTTGCTGGAGCCTTTACAAGGGCTGTAGCAGGCAGTGTACGTGAGAGGGAACTGCAACAGGGGAGGAAGACAGTGTGGGTGCTGCGCTGCTGTGGTTCACAGGCTGGTATGATTGTCCAGGAAAAATCTGAGGAGTATGTGTAAAAGCTGCTTAAGACTTATTATGGAGATGAGGGGTAAGTAAATAGTAGATTTCTGGTTCTTCTTGTTGTTAAGTGCTGTTGAGTTGGTGTCTGACTCAAAGCAACCCTGTGCACAACAGGGGAAACAGTACTGTTAGTGCTTCTCTTCTACTCATCGGGTTTTCAATGTCTGATTGTTTTTTGGGAGTAGGTTGCTGGATTCTTCTCCCAAGCCTACACTACCTGGTGTTCCCAGGCCTGTACCACTGTGGCATCTGATCCCTTTAAATCTCAGAAGCTAAGGAGAGTCAGGCCTAGCTAGATTTCTGGTTAGGTAAATAAATAATAAGTACCTCCAATAGGTTAAATACAATGTAGCTAAATAGCCTGGTAGACAGATTAAGAAAGGATACTTCATATAAACTGAATCCCTCATAGGAAGAGTTTGCTGGTTTAGTTAACGGTGATAGGGGCAGAGGAAAGGAAGCATTTTCTAAGAAGACTAAATATGATTGAATGTTTGGGATAAGAAACAGTATGATGTGTTTGGGGAAACCACTAATGATGAACTGCTAATAGAAGATAAAAAGGTAGAGAAGGCAGGAGATTACACTAAAGATATGCTCGCCAATCATAAAGAACCTTGAATCTCTATATTCAGGAGCTTCAATTTTGTCATGTAAGTGGAGGAAAGCCATTGAAAGGTTTTAAGCAAACAAGAGAACTTGAAAATGAAGGAAAAGTCACTTCATATTTAAAAAACGTTTTGATTCAGTAAATGATGCTAAAATGATTCATATACTAAAAATCTTGATCCATATCTCATGTCTTATAGAAAAATTTACTCAAAAAATATATATGGTGTTAAATTATAAAACTTTTAGAAGACAGTATAAGAGAAAATCTTGGTTTATGTAAAGGGCTTTTATATACCACGCCAAAAGCACAATCCTTTTTAAAATACCACAAATTAGATCTTAAGAAAAATTTAAAAAATCTTCTCCACAAAAGACATTGTTTGGAGAATGAAGACACAAGATGCAAAATGGAAAACAAAAGAAAACAAAAACAAACAAAACTTCTATAAATCACATTAGTGACAAAGGACTATATTCAGAACAAAACCAACCAATCACCCACCCACCCACCCAACCAAGAAATAACACATATTTTTAAAAAGTGACAAAAATCTAAAGACACCTCACCAAAGAAAATATCTGAATAGGAAAATAAACATGTGAAAAGAAGCTCAAAATTACTAGTCATTAGGAAAATGCAAATTAAAATGAAAATAAGGTATCAGTATAAATTTACTAGAATGGCTAAATGGTTTTGTTTGAAATAACAGTACCAAGTGTTGTAAATGTTGCAGTGTAGAGTAACTGAAATTCTCATAATCAGTAGTGGGAATATAAAATGTAGCACCCTATTTGGAAAATAGTTTGGCAGTGTTATGTAAACTTAAGTATATTTACCATATGATCTAGGCATTCCATTCCTAAGTATATGAGACTTATACAATTATGGTGGTGGTGGTGTTAAAATCTGTACCTGTGTGTCCATAAAATTTTATTGATAATCACTCAATTCGAAACATCTTAGATGCCCGTCAACCATGGAATGAAAAAACTAACCACAGCATGCATACAAAGGAATAAAACTCAAAGCAACAACAACAACAACAAAATTTGGATATATCTCATGTACATTCTGCTAAGCAAATAAAGCCAGACTCAAAAGGGTATATATAACTCCATTTACATTGCATTTTGAAATGTGATTCTTCCCAAAGGAAGAATTCTAATTAATAAATACAGATGGGAAGAAAAAAAATAGAAAAATCAACATTGGAATATAACAGAAATAATATAGACTAGATGTACTTATGGATAATTAGTAAGCAAAGTCTGAGGAGAATAATATATATTCATAGTCTAAATTACCTCTCCTCCAAGTACACATTATTTTCAGAAGGGAGCAAAATAACTTTATAGTTAGTAATCCAGGAGACACCACTTTAAGCAAGCGATCTAAGAAGAATAAGCATAGGGACGTCATGTCCTCCCTCACATGATGTACTGAGAAGGGTACCTAGTGTCTGTGATGCTCTTGCCAAAAAAAAAAGCATAACCACAATCTAATGAGTAAACAATGGACACATTCAAATTGAAGGACATTTAACAAAGAAACAAATCAGTATTCTTGGAAAGTGTCAAGGTCAAGGACAAAGACTAAAGAACTGTCACAAATAGGAAACTAAGGAGATGTGATGAGTAAATTTAATGTGGGATTCTAAATTGTATCCTGGAATGGAAAAAAAAGGGATATTAGTGGAAAAGTTGATATAATCTGTATAAAAGTCTGTAGTTAACTAAAGAACAAAATACTTTTACACTGATTTCTCTCTCTCTCTCTCTCTCTCTCTCTCTCCCCCCCCCCCCGCCCCCTCTCTCTGACAGGGTCTTGCTATGTAGCCTAGGCTAGCCTCAAAATTGCAATCTTCCTGCTTCTGGTTCCTGAGTGCTGGGATTATAGGCATGCACCACCATGCCTGGCTTACTTCTTGTTTTGATAATAGTAGTTTTAGGATTATATAAAGCCCCTAAATCAGGAGGAACTGATTGAAAGTTACAAAGGAAATACATTATTTCATAAAAATTTTCGTATGTCTGAAATTACATCAAAATGAAAATTTAAGAAAAGTCACGGTAACATACTCCAACAACAGCAATAGCAACAACAGTAATAGCAGCATAAAACAAGAATTACAGTATGCTTAGCATGCATGAAACCTTGGGGTTCAATCCCTGGTACTTGCTCACACATACACACACATACAATTATGGAATTAATTGAGGACTTTGTTCAATTTCCATCATTAATTTCATGGATTTTTTTTTACTAGAAATCACACTTAGAGGAGCTCATAATAATTTTCAGTGACTAAGCCTTTTTTATTCTTTATTCAGTTCTACATTAGACTGTTAGGAATCTCGTGAAGGTTCCTTGGTAATGACTGATTGCCTTATGCTGCAGTATGGCAGATTGTTTTTTATTCTCTGGAACTCATGGATGCAAATTCATGCCAGCAATATGGGTTTATTTAGTTTATCTACAATCATTCCCAGATTCAGATTTATCACACTCTTCATTCAGAACAAATCTTATCTTAGGGATGGCATGGAATTTTTTTTTTTAAGACAAATAAGATTTTATTCTTTAGATGGCTTGGTTCAATTTTATTTGGGGGTATTAAAAGGAAATATTTTATTGTATTTTAATTAATAGTGTGTGTTTTTAAATGTTTGTTTGTTAGTTTATTTTTGTACACAGAATTTGGCTGTATTGACAAGGCTGGACTGGAACTTGCTACATAGCCCAGGCTGGCCTTGAACTTGCACCAAGCCTGCTGCTTCAGCCTGAGATTACAGGTATGCATCACCAGGCCCAGGTAAAGGAAGTATTTTAGATGCATAAAGTTGTATTTACATTCTCTTTTCTCCCTTGGCTTTTACAGTTTACAGCATTACCTTCACATTGAACAACTTGTTAATAGATTTTTAAAAAGCTGTTATTACTTATTATATTCTACCTGATAATCAGCAGAATAGTTTAAAGTTAGGTAACCACAGAAGGAGAATATAGGTTACAGGAAGATCTAGGGAGGTGATTAAAATTAATGACCTTGAGAAAACCTAGATGCTTAAATACTGAGGGAATAAGAATAAATTTCTCCTGAATTCAGAAGAAGTTTATTCTCTCTCACAAGGAGAGAAGTATACTCTGGCAAGAAGAACATATGCTGGTGATCCTAATTAGCCCCAGTGCTGCTTGAACAGAGTGTGATACCAGGGCCACCACGCTATGTCATGTTGTTATTTGTTACAGTCCCATTTGGTTCATTTTATGTTTATTAATATGTATACATTATAATTCCAAAGAGCAAATATTATGCAGTAAATGTCCAGCAAATCCTTTGAGAGTTTAGAAATTGCACACGGCTATTTCTTCATTATTTTCAGCAATAGCAAAGAGTAATACTTAGAGTAGAAAAAGGCACAGAAAACAGCTATCTTTTTTCTTGTTGCTTGTTGCTGCCTCTCTGTTCTTTCTCTGTCTGGTTATATGTCTTTCCCCTTTCATCCTCTCTCTCCTTCCCTCACTAATAGCAGGGCAGCAGATTCTGAAATGATCTCCAGGTCCTCAGTGATGCCCCCAATCTTTCCAACCTTTCCTGGTCAGCTTTCTTCTACATTCTTCTCTAGAACTATTTCAGACATTCACCAACACCTCAGCCCTCTATCCACCACCTCAGCAATCTTGCCTCTAATATCATTGGGAAAAAAAAAAAAAAAAAAAAAAAAAAAAAAAAAGAGGGGGAAAAAAAAAAGAAAAGAAAAAGGAAGGCCAGTAATTCCAAAGGAAGCTGAGTCATCCTTAGACCAGTCCTCATATCACAATTATCTACCTTTGTTTCTACTGAAGGTCAGGTTGGTACCTTTTCTCTCATCTCTTTGGGGATTTGGCAAAGAAAGAGATGCACAGGAGAAACAATTTTGTTATTCAGAATGAATGCAATATAGAATGCAAGAAGAATGAAAATAGAAGAGGGAGACCCAGGAACCTGATCCAGTGGACAGTAACTTGGGTTTTGTTGTTCATTTCTGAATACTTAATGCTTGGCAAAGTGTCTGGCATGAAGTAACGTGGCACTTATAATAAATATCACTTGAATGGAAAATGATTTTCATAATGTTAAACATTTGAAATTTAAGACATAAAGAGGATATAATCTGTATTTTCAAAACTACCTGTCTGGTTGCAGTATGCACATGCCTTACTCTATACAGGCCATTGAAATCTGGCCTCCGCTCTCAGAATGTACTTAATGGACCATGCTCTCCTGATTGCACTATCCAATGAAATGCTCCTCAATCCTTATTATACCTGGCTTCCTAGCTTGTTTTATTTTATAGATCTCTCTCTCATCCATAGAAATCTGTCCCTCCTCTTTCAGGCTGCCCCTCTGTCTCTTGCATTTCATACACTTCTCTTCTTAGTGCACTTCTCCTCCAACTTAGGGCAATCTCATCCTCCCTACAGCTTCAGCTACACATCCATTGAGCATTCTTTGATTTGCACCTGTAGTCTAGACACCAGCCAAGCTCCAGGGTCCCACAGGAAGTCTTTAGCCAAATGTCCTTGGCAGCTCAAATGTAACATGTCCAAATCAGAAACTATTCTTTTCTCTCTAAATCTATTATCTTTCCCGAATTTCTTCTCCATCTTCTAATAGGATCCATAAACTTGGAAGCCATTTGAACTATCTCCTCTCATTCCTCCTACACATTCAAACAGTCACTAAAGTCCTTTAATTTAAACTTGGAAATAGATCTTGAATCTGTTTCTTTCTTTTTATATTGGCTAATTTAATCTAGTTTCTCATTATTGGTCACTTGGATTACTACACCAGCCTCCTTACTGTCAATGCTTGCCACTTTTTTTCCATTTATTACATAATGAACACTGTCATTATCTTACTTCGGCCTTCTTGATGCTCCCTTAACATGCCAGCTTTCTTAGCACAAAGGCTTAGAAATAGTTGTTTCCTTTACCTGCAATACTCTTCAACCAAACTTAGGCCTTGTTTGAACCCCCCTATATTCAGTTTCTGTTCTTTACCTAAATTTGTATTTATAGATACTTTTTGTCTCTTCCATTGGACAGTCCTTTTTCATTAATATATTAACAGTGTCTAGAGTAGCAGGTATTCTATAAATACTCACTGAATTAATTTGAATAAGTTAATGAATAATTGCATTCAAATTAACACATGACACATTGCATTGGGGAAAAATGGTCTACATATTTGTTGCCCCCAGTGGATTGTCACCAACAAATGAGCTTCTTAAGGTCACTGAGCCACTCTTTTCTGTATTTCTAGGTTTTAATCAGCAACAATGCTTGGAAAATGTTTCTTGGAAGGCAAAAACAAAATTCAAAAATCTCCTAATCTATCTTAGCTAACAGAGTAGCTGAATCTCAGAAAAAACAATCTAATGTCTCTTACTCGAAATATATTTAGAATATTTTACTTACAGTGTGTATGCAATATATCATATAAAATAATTTATGCCTGCAGGTATCCTACTGTGGTGACCAATCTTGTCAGATCTTGGAAGCAGGGTCTCATCAAAAGCTCATATGCAAGTTCAAAACGAAACTGAAGAAAATTAGAACAAGTATACAAGAACCAAGGTATAACCTTGAGTATATCCCACTTAAGTTCAGAGACCACCTCAAAAACAAGTTTGATGCATTAGACACGAATGATAGAAGACCACATGAGCTGTGGCATGACTTCAAAGATATCATTCATGAGGAAAGCAAAAGGTTATTAAAAAGATAAGAAAAAAAGAAAAGACCAAATTACATGTGAAAAGAGACCCTGAAACTTCCCTTTGGATATCGTGCAGCTAAAATAAAAGGAAGACATAGTGAAGTTAAGAAACTAAACAAATTTCAAAAGGCAGCTTGAGAAGACAAAACCAGATATTTTAATAACATGTGCAAAGACCTAAAGACAGAAAGCCAAAAGGGAAGAACACATTCAGTTTTTCTCAAGCTTAAGATTCCTTTGAAGAAAAAGTTCAAGCCTCGAGTGGCAATAGTGAAAGATTCTATAGGGAAAAATATTAAATGATGCAAGAAACATCAAAAGAGGATGGAAGGAATAGACAGAGTCATTATACAAAAAAGAATTGGTAGATGACCAAACATTTCAAGAGGTTGCATATAGTCAGGAACCAATGGTATTGAAGGACAAGTAGAACCTGCCTTGAAGGAATTGGTGAAACACAAGGCTCCAGGAATTGATGGAATACCAATAGAGATGTTTCAACAAACAGATGCAGCACTGGAGATGCTCACTCATTTATGCTAAGAGATTTGGAAAACAGCTATCTGGCCAACTGACTGGAAGAGATCCATATTTGTGCCTATTCACAAGAAAGGGGATCCAACTGAATGTGGAAACTATCGGACAATATCATCAACATCACACACAAGCATAATTTTACTACAGATCATAAAAAGTGATTGCAGCAGTATATAGACATGGAACTGACAGAATCCAGCCAGATTCAGAAGATAGAGGGGAACAAGGTACATTATTGCTGACATCAGATAGATATTAGTTGAAAGTAGAGAATATCAGACAGGTGTTTATCTATGTTTTATCGACTATGCAAAGGCATTTGACTGTGTGGATCATAACAAATTATGGATAACACTGCGAAGAATGGGAATACCAGAGCACCTAATTGTACTCATGAGGAATCTGTACATGGACTAGGAGGGCAGTCATTTGAATAGAACAAGGAAATACTGCTTGGTTTGAAGTCAAGAGGGGTGTGCATCAGGTCTGTATACTTTCACCATATCTCTTCAATTTCTATGCTGAGCAAATAATCTGAGAAGCTGGACTTTATGAAGAGGAACAGCATCAAGATCAGAGGAAGACTCATTAACAACCTGTGTTATGCAGATGACACAACTCTGCTTGCTGAAAACGAAGAAGATTTGAAACATTTATTGATGAAGATCAAAGAACACAGCCTTCAGTATGGATTGTGACTAAACATCAGCAAAACAGAACTCCTTACAACTGTGTCAGTATGTAACTTCATGATAAATGGAGAAAAGATTGAGGTTGTCCATGATTTTGCTTTACTTGGTTCTACAATCAACACCCATGGAAGCAGCAGTCAAGAAATCAAAAGATGTTGGCCGGGCGTGGTGGCGCATGCCTGTCATCCCAGCGGCTTGAGAGGCGGAGCCAGGAGGATCGCAAGTTCAAGACCAGAGGGAGTCTGCGTAATTTAGCGAGACCCTGTCTCAAAAAGTAAAGAAAAAAAAAGGGGGGTGGGGTGGGGGTGCAGCTCAGTGGTCCAGGACTTGCAAAGCATGCAAGCGCGAGGCCCTGGGTTCAACCCCTAGTACCACAAAAAAAAAAAAAAAAAAAAAAAGAAAGAA